>JBBBDQ010000789.1:432500-480000 GCA_037127315.1 Ascarosepion bandense | reverse complement strand
AATGTGCTTCTGAACTCTCCACTCTCCTCTCAAAACTCTACAATTATTGCTCCGCTGCTTCTTGCTTTCCTGCTTGTTCAAGTAGTCAAGACTTTTATCAATGGTGAAGTGATTCATCATCTCACATTCCACAACCTATTCTCTGACAAACAGTATGGCTTTCGGTTCGTCAGGTCTACCGCTGATAAGCTAACAACCATCATGGAATACATATACCACGCTCTCAATAAGAATGGTGAAGCTCGAGCTGTTGTCCTGGATATCACAAATCATTTGACCGTGTTTCGTATGCTGAACTTTTGCACAAGCTACAGCGCTATGGACGTTTGTTCGATTTAATCTATTCATTCCTACATAATGAAGGTTGTATTGAATGGGCATGTATCCAGATCCTATCATACGAACGCGGGTGTCCCTCAAGGCTCTTTCCTAGGTCCTACGCTTTTCCTGATTTTCATCAATAATATTATTGATGCAATCAGTTTCTAAGTTGGCATCTACGCTGACGAAACAACCATTTATTCCCACCTCCGTAAGAAATCTGCCAAGGCTGACAAAGTACACCTTGCTGCTGCTCTTTAAAAGGAGTTCCAATCTGAGGTGGACAGCATTAAGAAATAGCCCGTAAATTGAATGCTTCGAAAACGAAGCTGCTCTCCTTTAACCACCAAAGACAAACTCTCCTGTCTTCCATCAATATGGTTCACGCTAGTATCTCAGAAAACAATACATTGCGCCTCCTCGGTCTCACTCTCTCAACCAACCTCAAGTGGAACGACTACATCGAATCAATAGCTACATCTGCTGCTAGGAAGGTCGGGTCACTGTCAGGTCAGGAATTTTTTCTCGTCAGAATCCATCTTGCACATATACAAATCTAGTATTCGTCTGTGCATTGAATACTGTTGTCATATCTAGTCGGGTGCTCCTGCTATTCATCTCGAGGTTCTCGACAAAATCCAAATGAGTATCTCTAATCCCGATTTAGCGGCTCCACTTCAATCACTTTCTCAACGACGAGATTGGCCTTCCCTGTGTCTTTTCTACAAATATTTTTATTGCTTCTGCTTTGATCTCTCTGGTGCCTCCTCTACACGAATTTAGCCGAGCTACTAAACTAGCAACTAATTCCCACTCTTTTACCGCCAAAACATATTAAATTTGACCGGCAGGTCTAATCTAACAGTTTCTTTCTCACACTTCCTGTTTGTGGAACACAATTCCTTATATTGCTTCCCTGATACCTAAAATCTTCAAGAGTTTAATTGCAACGTCAATCACCATCTTTTATCTCCTTGATTTTCATCTTTCTCTTATCCTTTCACTGACACCCCCTGTATTTGGTTACTTTTTCTTTTCGCTCTCTTTTCATGTAAACCCGTACGCACCAGTAACAGCACCGCCTTGCATGTAGTGAAACTATTAAAAAGAAAAGTACATATACACAGTCAATATAGATTGATTGTAGTAATCTTGTGCAGTGGGGGTCATTTTAAATGAGATGAATAAAAAAAGCCCTAAACTTAATAAAAACGAAGTTTTTCTATCAAAGTTTTTATGTTATTATTAAGAAGAACGGTCGAAGTTTTTTTTAAGTTGTTTAAAAGTTTTTAATCCCTTGTAAGACATACGAAATTTTGGTAAAAATCTGTTTTTGATTCTAGTTTGTAGGTAACCAAATCGTTATGAGGGATTTACAATGTAAAGCGCAATATTACAAAACTCATTTTTTTTCCGGTGACAAACGCATTAATTGGAAATTCTTGCAGAAATCAATTAATAGTCGGATTTTAATGAAACTTTCAGGACTTATTCACAAAATCGCGGAAATTAGTTTTATTAGTTAAACGCAGGACTCATTGAGGAATGTAAATCAAACATTATTTTTTGAAACATTTTACGTTTATTTCCGAAAATCTTCTCCGAATAGTAAAATAAAAATGCAATATAACTGTGAAATTATTTTAATTTGATAAGGTTTTAATTGCTTTAACAAATAATATAAATTAAGGACATTTGAGTCTGAAGGATTTTTTCGATTAATAATGAAATTTTAAAAGAATTGTTTTTATTTTTTTATAATAATTTATAAAGTTTCAAAAATATTTTTAAAATACTTCAAAGATTTTTGTGATTAGTTTATAAACTTATTAAGTGAAGATTACATTGCCTAATCGAAAATTAAATGTTTAATACAAATCGTCGTACATTCATATTTTTAAAATAATTTAATTTTTTTTGTGTAGTTGAATTTTTTTGTATGGTAATTTCTATGTGTACACTAAAAGGTCACGTGTTTCAGGGTTTCTTCCTCTTACAGTTAAGCGTTTTGTACAGTTATGTCACTTGTGATCGCCATACACTTATCTTATCTCATCTGTCAATCTGTCAACACATTTTAATTACGTGGAAAAGTAAAAAAATGTTCAACTATATGTTTAATGAATAGTTTTATTCTAATTTCTTGCTATAAATAAGTAATACTTGTGTAAATCAGATTAATTTAACATTAAATTTGCTAATTCTTAAAAAATAATGCGTTACAGGTGTAGAATTTATTTTTGCAAAAGAATTAACTTTTGTTTGCAAATGTTTTGATCGCTGAAAAATTGCCAAAAAATTGAAAGATTAAAACAAAAATTGAAAAATTTTAGATTCTAATCAATATAATTTCTGTTTGAATACACCAGAGTATTTTACTAACTGGAAATAGTACATTTAATGATTTAGCTTTCAATAAAATCTAAAATAAAGATTTTAAGTAAACTTTTTATTTTTAAAATTTCAATTTAAAAGTTAGTCATCGAAAATGTGTGGAGGCATCTAATTTATAGGTATAAAAATGATATACCAAGACACACCAAGATAAGAAATGTTTCTATTGAAAAAATGTTATTTAAATATACATTCGAGACATCCTCCCCTCTATGAAAAAGATTTCCAGCAACCTTCGCACATACCTTATGTTTGAATGCATATGAGATGTAACATAAATGAATCTAAATATCATGTATCCTCTCTGATATGATAAACCCTTTCTGAAACCGATACTTCACAGCTAAAAAGTAAGACTTTTCTCTGATTAAATTCCTTGCAGAATTATGTATCCTCCAATAATGCAAGCCGAATATAGCTTTTATATTTTGCCAACCAAAACAAAAATACGTACGTCTGAAATTGTTCAACTGTATATTTACTCATCTCAACTTGTTACAAACTGTAGCAAAGGCCACTAGCCTTTTAGAAAACATTTAAAATGCATTGTAATTATCTAATTTCTTTCAGTAGCAAGAAAACAGAATAACGTATGTTGTAAAAGAATAATAGTAATTTTCTAGTACTTTAGGTGTCTCATTGTAATGTCAATTTTTGTCATTCAAAATAACGAGAGAAAAGTTAAAACGCTTTAATTAAAAATCTTCCAGAAATAAAGTAGTTTTATAAAAAATGAGTTAATTTCATGATCATTAAGCTGCTTTTTCAAAAAACTGACACGTAATTTGTTTACAGCATATGTTTTCTTTGTCCATTTATGATGAAATTCCGTTTAAATACGCATATAGGTCGGCCAAAATAACAAAAAACTCATATTACCCACAATTCAGAACATTGAATTACCATTATATGAAGTATTGGTTACATCTATTAAATTATTTTGTATCTCTTTTCTTCATCTCAAAGTGTTAAGAAGATAATAATAATAATAATAATAATAATAATAATAATAATAATAACAGATGAAACAGCGCTGGCAAGACAAACCTCTGCATGGCCAATATCCAGTACGTGCCAATAAATCTAATGTTGACAAAGTTAATACTCATCGATGGTTACGTGCATCTGGATTAAAGTCCGAAACTGAAGGCTTTATTCTTGCAGCACAAGACCAAAGTCTTTTCACGAGAAACTTTCAGGCAAATATTATGCATAATAATATGGATCCAAAATGCAGGTTTTGTGATAAACACCAAGAAACAATAGACCACCTAATCTCAGGCTGTTCTGTGCTTGCCCCAAATGAATATAAAAATCGCCACGATAGAGTTGGGCAATATTTACATTGGGCAATATGCAAACATTATGGAAAAGCTGTAGGCAAACACTGGTATGAACATCACCCAGCACCGGTTACAGAAATAGAAGATGTAACCATTCTATGGGATTACACCATCTACACAGACAGAAAAATTGAAGCAAACAGGCCAGACATTATTGTTAAAAACCAGAAGGAGAAAACTTGTCTATTAATTGATATGGCTTGTCCAGCGGATTGTAACATAGCAATCAAGGAATTTGAAAAACTGTCAAAATATAAAGACCTGGAAATTGAAATAGGAAAAATGTGGAAATTGAAAACAAGAGTTGTGCCAGTGATAGTAGGTGCACTTGGAATGATAAAAAATGGAACAAAACAACACATTGAAAGAATCCCTGGAAACCCCAGCTTAAGAGATATACAAAAAATTGTCTTATTAAGTACAGCCCACACACTAAGGAAAACTTTATCTATGTAATGCTGGAGATGATAGGGAAGATAGAAAAACATGAAATGGAGCCATAACAAAATGCCACTACCTGCCTTAGGTCTCCCCGCAGACTTGGTTGGTAGTGAGACCAAAGCAGAAATCGAAATATGATGAAAAATGACATAATAATAATAATAAACCTGTTTGAAAGAAGAATTCATTACTGATAATTCTTATTTTATAGAAAAGAGAGGAAAATATAATTTGAACTTGCTGAACTTACTGTAGAAAACTGCTTTCTTAAATGTTGTATGTGTTGCCGATTGCTTAATACTAGCGTTCAAGTTCTATAAATCCAAATCACCAAACGTATAAGCTGAATCTGAATGACCAAGACAATGAAAATGAAGATACTAGTCTAAATAATAATTTAAATTTATCTCAGATCTTCAAACAATACAAAAACGTAAGAATAAGTTCGATCCCAAATGAAAAAAATTGTTATAAACTTGCACTGAGATGAAAGATTAGGGCTGATGTAATAAACAAGATTACTTCAGCAGTTATGTGCTCTGATTTTGGTCACTTTATCCGGTACTCTTCGAATATCACTCAAAATGTCTTCCTCGAGACAATTTGTGGATTCAAGAATTTATGCCGCATATACAATAGGGAAAATTTATGATACACATTGAAAAACCTTAGCCCTACGCTAGCCCTATATGAGTTTTTGGTATTCCACAAGCTCTAACTAGGAAATGGTAAAAATATACCAGTTCTTGTACTCGTTAATCGAATCTGATCTTGAATTAAATTCTTCAAGCCAGTTAACTTCCAACAGTATTTTAAGTGATGCACATTTTTTCGTAATACATGAATACACAACTCACTATCAAACTTGATACGGACGTTTTAATTTCTAAAAACATGATGTGTCCATATGTGTGCTAACTTGCATTAGTATAAATCTCATTTGTGTTTTAAACGGAAAACATGATTTGACTTCATTCGTTTTACTGTTAGCAACATTAAAATTGACAGTGACAGATAATTACTAGATAAACGTAACTTACACCCGTGTATGAATGTATAAGATAGATAGCTGAAGCCAGCAAAAAATGTACTAACCCCAGCTTCCTTAAGTAAAAGTTCACAATAAATGTTTCTCTTTCTCGGCAATAATTAAACTTATCATTCTGAGCTTGTCTTACTGGTAATCAAAAAATGCATTACTAGGTTTAAGTTGGCTACGGTCTCTTTTCTGGAGTTAACTTGGAACTATTAAGATCTTTACACTAAAATTATATATATCATCACACTAATATTACTCTACTTGTAACAACAGTCTTCATTATTTAGTGACTTAGTGAAGTGTCTGTTGGTTGCGCCTTGGCTAACTTTTCACATACCCCTTACTATCAATTCCAGCTTCGTTTTCTTCTTTTGATTTTTCCATGATAACAAAATTTTGCTGAAAATATTTTAAGCAAAAATAAAAAAAAATATCGTAGATACTGTATGGAAAAATAGCTAGAAAGAAAACCATTAAATTCAAACCATCTTTTATCATTGCTTATATTTAATTGTTTTTCATACCGTAAGTATGACTATTGTAGAATGCAAATTCAATCAAGGAAAGGGAAAACTAGAGAAACAAAGAAATAAATTCTCGATCCTATGTTAGAAATAAATATTCAACCATTGAGAAGCATTTCTTTTTTGAAATTAGAGAAAAAGTAAAGAAATTCACGAGCTGGTACGATAAAAATAAACTGGAATATGAAGAAAATGTTGGCAACAGACAGAAAACACACACACACACACACACACACACACACACACACACACACACACACACACAAAGGAGAGACTTGGGCATAGAGGAATGCAAATGTAGTAGTTGACCTTTCAGAACATTGATGACAAATATATTTCAACAGCTCAACTTACAAAGAAAAACAAACTTCCAATACACAAGAAAAACTCTAACCGAACGGAAAACCGCTGTACTGTAAAAAAACAACAAAAAACAAAAACAACAACAACAACAAAAAGCAAAAAAACAAACAAAACAAAACAAAAAAAAAACACAAACAAACAGCGAAAAACGTTCCTTGGTAAAATTTTACGTCATTTTGCTTCCAGCCTACTTACTACTTTTCAACCTGAGTAAATAAATATTTTGAACTCTTTTCATCTATCACCTTTCAAATACTAATCTCACACAGCTTCCCAGTAACAACACATTTATACTTTTTGAAAATTATTTGTTTTGGGGAATTTTCACGGAAACATTTAACTATAGTTGGCAGATAATTCTGTTGTATTAAAATGTGTTGCGAACGTAATATTGTTATCAATAATCAATTATTGATCATAATCAATAATAAGAAATTAAGAAAAGGTGAGGTATATTCATTATAATTTAGATTAATAACCTTCTATTGTGGGCTATGAATAGTAATGTGCAATGTTTTATATATCAATTATTACTGTGAGACTAGCTACAGCTGGGAGCCAGAGCTGGAGCCAGAAATTTCAAAATACTAGAGTCAGAGCCGGAGTTAGAGCTGAAGGTTTAGATGTCAGCTCCACAACTCTTCTTTTTGGTAGCGCTACCAGCCTTCCACAAGCATATTTCCCTAGTAAAGCCATCAAAATTTCCTTTTTCAAAATATAATTTTCCTTTCTTATTTGAAGCTATAATACAACTTTTACAGCTTTAATAATGAAAATATCTGCATATTTTAACTGCTCGTAGTATATTTACTAATTTTGATTATGTATACCGATCTCTGATGCAGATAATTAACATGATTTTAAGTAACAACGATGCGTATATAAGCCTAGTTCTTTGTGTTTGCTAATATTTATTTATCTTTTTGCTAATATTTATTTATTCATCTTGTCAGGATTAAATAATTTCTCTATTATTTTTAATGCATTATGTCCAAAAATTAAAACGAATATTGAACGAAAAAATAGGATCTTCAATGATGAATGAAAATTACAATATTTTTAGTGTTTAACATTGGTAAATGTCTTGTTTGATTTGTGATATTGCAATTTCAACAATTAAAAAATACAATGCGCATCAACATTAGGTTGTTCATAAATACACTCAATATGTTAAATTAGAGGTTGAAGCTCGAAGGATTGCACTGCAGAAACTAAAGGACGGAAAGCATAATCAGAAGCAATTATTCCATTCTGTATTAAATTCAAGAAAAGCTACGACAAAAGCAAGCTACAAAATTGCAAATTTGCATGGAAAAAAGTAAATTAATTAGCGATGTAGAGCTCATAAAGAAATGTATTGTAGAAAACTTAAAATCCAGGTAAAGTTAACAAATATAAAATGTGCTTTTTTCAAGTAGGATTAATACAGATCGACAGCATGAATCGGCCAGTAATATAAGAGAGCAGCTCCAAAATGTAATAAAAAAGACATTGTGTATTTCTCCTTATCTTGCTTAATGAGCCACATCCGGATTCTGATGAACAGAGCGCGTAGCAGAATCTGTCTAGTGATTGGACAAGAAAAGTGTGGCTTCGTTGAAGATACCGGAACGAGGAATGTGATATTAATGCTATCTGAAAGAGTAATACAAATGCAGAAGGACCTTTATCTCTGCTTTAGAGACTAAACAAAGGCGTTTGACAATGTACGCCATAAAGACTTGGTAGAGATGCTCGACAACCTCGACGTTAGGATAATCAAGATTCTATATTGGCAGCAAGCCGCTTGCGTACAGTTAGAAAGTGAATTCAGCAGTTATACAAAAATAAAAAGCGGTGTGAGACAATAATGTGTTTTCTCACCGGATCTATTCAACTTATACAGTGAAATAATTCTGAGAAAAATAAAATCCTTACTTTTCATTGGCGGCCACAATCTCAACAATGTAAGATATGCGAATGACACTGTGCTGAGAGCAGACACGGAAAAGAAAATGCGGGACCTTCTAAAGAAGGTAGCAAGAGAAAGCGAGAAGAAAGGACTGAGCATAAACATCAAGAAAGCTGAATGTATAGTCAAAGAAGACTAAAAATGACAAGTACAGGTGGGAAAAACTGTGTAAAGAAATTTAAATACCTAGGAAGCGTTCTGACAGAGAATGGAAAGTGCGACTTTGAAATCTGAAGACGCATTGGCATCACCCAAAAAGTTAAAACTAAAAGTTAACCAGAGCACTGAGAGACAGAAAAATCTCATTGGAAATAAAGAAAAGAGTGCTAGATTGCTATGTGATAGCTGTCCTTCTGTGTGACAGTGAATGTTGGATGATCTTACCAAGGATGAAGGTGAGGCGTGAGGTATCAGAAATGTGGTTTTGCAGAAGGATATTGAGGATACCATGAGCAACGATAAGGCGTTGGAGAGGAATGCAAACAAGAAAAACATACTTGACAGCAGGAAGAGACAGCTGAAGTTCCTGGGACACATAATGAGGAGGGAGCGTTTGGAGAATTTAATACTAACAGGACGGATAGAAAGAAAGAAAGACAGGGGAAAGCAGCGCGAGACATATTTGATAGGCCTAAGGAAACAGATCTCAGAGCGGGGTTTGGGAGAGATACCAAGAGAAATAATATTGAGAGCAACAAGAGACTGAGCCAAGTGGAAGTCTACGATCGCTTCTGTCCTGAAGGGGCACGGCACATGAAGAAAAATATTTGTGTATGAATCGACAGATTCCACTGATTCACTATAAATATTTTATTTCATTTGTGCAATAAGTAACGATTTTCAATTATGTGAATTTTAAGGCATCTTTAAAGTAAAAACACAAGGACTAAATATTTTTAATAACTTCAAAGAGAAATGTCATAAGGTTGGGCTGAATCTTACTAATTTGGTAAGTGGGTACACTTATGGTACTCAATCTATGATGGCTAAAAATGAAGGATTCATTGCACATCTAAAAAAAGAAACCACAGATCCAAATGCATTAATTTCTTTTTATTGCATTCTGCACCAGAAATAACACCTTACAAGAGATTATAAGATTTGTGAACTATATACGAGCAAATGCCATAAAGTATCGCCAGTTTCGAAATATGTTGATGATAGATGGCGAAGTAATTAGTTTAAATTCGCTTTAACACTAAAAAATATGCTGGTCAAAATGGACACATATTGGTCAAAATTTTCATCACCCTGAAACTTGATTTTTAGCCTCACTTAGTGAGGCTCTGGTGGAATTACAAATGAAGCTTATTGAGATGCCTGAAGATAATAGCCTGAAAACTCTGTTTGGCATTAAGAAAGAACTCATTGAAATTTGGAAAAGTGGGGTAGAATATCCTTGCCTTTGAGAACATGTAGGCCGACTTATTTCCTGTTTTTTCTTCAACATACAGTTGTGAATTCACATTCTCGTACTTGACACAAATTAAGATTTCGTTGATAACACATGTGACCGATAAGCATTTGGCAGACTAATTCAAACTAAAATCTACCATGTTAGAGTCTGATATCAAAATGTTATCTCAAAAGAAGCTATGTCAAGAAAGTCATTAATTTGTCTAACAGGTGAATAAAGTATTTGTTTAAATATGTCTTGTTTTTCAGTTTTATAATGTCTGTTTTTATTTGATTATATATTTATTAAATTCTGATTTATGTATTATTTACCTAATATATAAAATGTGTAACTGTAAAAAATTACTTGGTGAATGCGACCTATTGTACAAAACGTGGCCTTCTTGTACAAAAATGTTACCCACCTATGCTCTAAACCATCAAAAATACAAATACTAATTTTCTTAACTTTTCTATGTTTGACCCAAACCTTTTTTCTGGTAAATTTTATCCAGTTTTTAATTTTTTTTTATGGTTTGTTTTTTTGTTTAATTCTGATTCTTCATTTTTTCTCTTTTTTCATTTTGTTGCACTCGCTCTCTCTCTCTCTCTCTCTCTGCATCATTTACATCTTTTTATCCCCTTTTATTTTTCTCTTTCGTTCTTCATATTTTGCCATTCATTCATTTGTGCTTTCAATTCTGCTTCCAGGAGATTTTTTCGTTCTCTTTTACACTCTTTGTCTTTGTCATTTAATTGTTCGTTCTGTCTTACCATTCTGCATTCATTCAATTATGAAAGCTTTTCTTCCTTTTTTGTCACTGTAGTTTCTTTGATCAAGTTCAAGTAAAACATTCTATTTTTCCATTTTTATTTTGTTATATTATTTTTGCGTTTTCGTTTTTCTTTTTCGCGTGTTTATTTATTGCTAGTAGTTTATTAAGTGATTTCTTTATTTTTACTTTTCGTTCATTCTTACTCTCACTGTTTCTTTTTTATTCTTTCTCTGTTATTCTTTTTCTTTGTCACACACACACACACACACACACACACACACACACACACACACACACACACACACACACTCTTTCTCTCTTCCCTCACTCTCTCCCCTCTCTCTCTCCCCTCTCTCTATTTCCTCCACTTTCATTCTTCTCTTTTAATGTCTATCACTAATTCTGTCATTTATTTTCATTTGACCTTTTCACCTCAAAAGATTGCGTTCTTACCCTCGCCCTTTTTTTCTTCCGAAATCCGTTATTTGCAAATGTCCAAACTCAACACCGTGTACTTATCGCTATCAATACTACTATCTTACCACCTCTCTTTACTTCATAGCTGTCAGGAGATATCAATCGCTTACCAAATGTCACCCTCTGTCATATATATATAAGTGTTTGTATAACTAATTACAAACATCCGCTTTTTAAAACGGTTGTGATTACGTACATACATACATAAAGACAATTGCATGCTTCAAGGCTGGTTTTATAGTTTATTTATTGTTTTTATGGGCTTTCTTGCCAGAGTAAAAAACAAATAAAATAAAATTTCCCGCTCACAAAAGACATCGTCTTTAATTGCCTGAAACGTGCAACAGTTTCTTTCATAGATACGAATACGTTCAGTAACGTGCACATCTACGCGGGTAGACAACAATACTTAAACTTTAGAGTTTTGAAATTCAGAAGGATAACTCTTTTCGGGCTGCATATTGTAAATGATTTAAGACAAATAAGCTGCCCAAGTTGATGTAAAACTGAAAGGGAGACAGAAAATATCAGGACCTTACTAAGAAGTTGTGAAATGTGAAACTGAAGCTATGCCCAAAACTATTGGAGCACTGGAAATCTTGTAAAACGTTTGAAAGAATTGGAGATCTGAGGTATGGAGATTATTCATAGAATAATAGTAAGGAGACATGGTGTTATTTAATTTTCAAGGACCAACTGCGAATGCGAGCTACGTATTAGGGACGTCAAAATCAAGCAAGTACAGAAAATTAATTATCTGTCAAATGCTTCAGTATCACATTTTTATTAACAGACGACAGAAACTGTTATATGATACCGAAATCTTAAGGGGCACTGAAATGACAAAAGATGACTTCCCAATATTAAACAAAGAATTAAGAGATGGAAAATATCGTTAGAAAAGAAATGGTAAACTGCTATCAGTGAATGCTAAACATTTCTGTCATAGATGAAAAGGAAATTTGAGGTAACAGAGATGCTACACAAGAATGTTGAGAATGCTATGAATGAAACATGGGGCAAAGGAACACAGCGAGTAACTTACCTAAGGAGCTTGTGTAAATTGATGTAAGAACATGATCTGTAAGAACATGATGTGGAAGGTCGTATTTCGGAGGCAAGTATATATAACGCATTAAAGCATAGGAACTTGTGAAGAGTCATGATCACAACGTCCTGAAAAGTACATAAAAACAAAAACCTCCGAGGCGACTACATAAATAATAATAATAATAATAATAATAATAATAATAATAATAATAATAATAATCTTTCCCTCTTTCAATTTTTCTGTGTCATCTCGCTTTTCCTCTTACTCACTTGTTCTCTTTCTCATTAACTCTCTTCCTCGCTTTTTCTACATTCTTCCTTACATTCTTCTCTCATTCTCCTCTTCGTTTTCCTCTAATTATGTATTCACTTCCTCCTCTCTCACTCTTCTTTTTCTTGTTTTTCCTATGCATACATTAAAAGAGATATTTTGCTGAATATACAACGTTCTAAAATCTCGTGTATGAAAGCCTACATCAGTCAACAAAGATGTCGGACCTTGAAAGTTTTAGAGGCAATAAAGTTACAATAGGTGTAAAGTTCGTTTTCTGCTTGTTATTTAGACAGTGCAATCTTAATTTTATTGAATTCTATTTTACAAGCATAACTGTTTTCAATTTAACAATTTAATTGCAAAAAAATCTACATCCTAAATTAAATACTTTATTTTATAAATATTCTGAATGTTACAGAAACCACGTTCAGTAATCTAAACTAAAACCATATGTTGCGGGCAGAGGTGATCACTGGTCACTCACCATTGAGACATAGTAATGCATCATCATCATCATCATCATCATCATCATCATCATCATCGTCGTCGTCTTCATGGCATTTCTCACACCTTCCATGTTATATCCCGCTGATATCAGTGCCAATCGCCACGCTTGGTCTGCAAATTGGTGAAGGTGTTTTGACACCGCCTCCCTCCTTAGTTGGATATATTTCAGTTCTAGATTTCAGCACTATGACTTTTTACTTTTTCTATTCATGGTTTTGAAATTTATAGTTGTCCTGTTACACGGCTAGTTGCCAATCGAGGCTACAAAGCCCTGTCTCTGACCGAGGGAAATATAAAATAATCTTGCAAAAAATTTAGAAGGTGAGACAGTGAAAGATATGATGAAAGCGTAGGAACGAATAAAATATTAAACAAAAAGAATATTATAAATCTGCCACTGAATATATAATGTATAAAAGTATGTCTGCACAGTTGGATGAATGGCTTCAGTTGTCTATTTGGTTTGTGTAATTTGGCAGGTGGGTAGATTTAAAAGAAGATAACGCGTTTGATGTATTCAGACGGACGTGGACTACTGTAAGTGAATAGTGATTTTATTTTTGAAGTCTATTAAAGTGATCCGGTCAGTAGTTAAGCCGACAGCTCCCGTACTTACGTATGTAGGAAAATACGTTCATATTGTGCACCTTTTATAACCATATTTCTGCCGGGTACTCAACTACCACTGACAGTTACTATGTGAACATGACTGTAGAAAATATTGTCCAAACACATTGGTGCTTCTCTCAAGTGAAAGAGGCTTGCGTACGTTTATTCGACTTGATCATGATAGATGGCACCTTATGTTTGTGGGCAACTTTAATTGAATGCGTTCAAATTTTACATCCTTGTCATGCCAACTAGTCTGAAGCTCTGGCCTGACACGAAGTCTGCTTTGAATAGAAGGCAATGTGAAACCTAACAAAAATTGCTCATTATTTGACGCTGACACTCGCACAGACGAAAAAAGAGACGACGCATTTACAAATACTTTTTCGTTTTTATTTGCCTTCTTTTCTTTCAATTCTACCTTCTCTATCTGTATTTCTCACTCTCTCTTTTATCTCACTTTTTTTATTATTAAAGAAAGGCTTCCATTATTGTAACTGTCATTTAAAAAAAATAAATTTTCATATTTCGATGTTTATTATCAAAAGCACAAAACATCTTTCGAGTGAGAGATTCCATATTAATTATTTCAGTATTCTTTTAAAAAAGTACAAAACACTCTTTTAAATGAGAAGGATTTGGGTTACTTGATTTATTATTAAAGATTGTGTAATTGAAAAAATCAACCACTCTTGCTTGAGTGTCTGGACGTAGTGTAAAGTTTAGTCTGAAGATTGAATCGATACTAAGCTGAGTAAGCTATCAAATTCTAGCCGTTTTTTATATTGTACTTTAAAAAGATTTTTTCCAGTTTTTTGAGTGCAAGTGTATTCGTGTGTTTAGAGGCATTTTTATTGAAAATAATTTTTAGCAGAATAAAAAGAAGATATTTATTCTTCAGACAATGCTCTTCAGGTTTGTTGTTTTGATCGGCCTGTGCGTTCTTCAAATATTCACGTACTTTCCGAAGCCATCAAAGGAAATATTTTTTGTTAGTGTCGTTGTCATTGTTATTTCTGGTGATGTTTCGACCGATATGTTCTTCATCCTCCTAGATAAGCATTTAGCTTTCGAAGCTAAACTATTTTCAGCCTTTCACGATTTTTTCCCACCAGCACATCAGCTGTTTTTTTTTGTTTTTTTTTTTCATTGTTTCGAGAAATCCTTTGTCAAAATATTCATGATGATCAAAATGCGCCTAACCTTATACATTAGGAAAAGAACAGTAGGTGCTAAATATTTTTAAAAATTACTGATTAAAAATTTTACAATTTTTATAATTATTTTCGTTAAATCATTTTAATTTTTTTCATTAAGTCAGCACAATGAAACAACTAATACAATGAAACTTTTAAAATGACTTGGATTTCTACATGTTCTCATACCCTTGTCTTGGAATGTCAAATGTTTTCTCTTCTGTTTCATTAACTAATACAACCTACAGCTTTTTCTATTTTTAGAGGTCCCCTGCTTGGTCTGTCGGTCAAACGTGCTATTTTCGATTATGTCACATAATTGTGTCTACCAAAACAACTTACTTTGCTTATCTTCTTCAATAGATTTTGTTTTAATGTCAACATTTTTTCTTTCTTTCTGATTTAACAACGCACTTCCCTATAAAGATGGTGACTAATGTTGGCTTCATTTAACATGGAACTAAAGTAAAAGGAAGATTTTATTGCGTTAACTGGGTCGTTCAACTTTGAATATTAACATTTGACTTGCCTGGACTTAAGCATTGATCACTTGAGCAATTATGCAACTACCTCGACTTCAGTGCTTTGCTTCAAAAGGGAAAAAATATAACAATTAAAATATCGAATTTTGAATATCATTTTGATAATGGTATAGGAACCCGCATTTGCAAAAATCGGCTTATTTATGCCAAGAAAAAACAAAAAACAAAACTAAAATAAATAAAAATTCTTTAAAAAATATTTAGAGTCATCAAATTGTATTGAGCTTCTTTTCCTTTCATGATTAGTAAACACAATCTTATTTTCAAGACAATATCATTTGACCTTTAGAAATTAATACAGAATTTTTAAAGTTGATAAATTATTCTAATTAGAATTTAAAAAAGTGAAAACAGTTCTTTTAATATGAATTATTCATCAATTTTTTTCTGAAGACATTAGTGTCCATAATATGTTTAAATTATTTTATATAATTTAGTAAGCGATTAAAAGCATTTACAATTACATATTTTTATTTTATGCTACAGAGAAGATTTGCTGTAACTGGAGATCTTGTGTAACGAACAAAAAAAAAAATAAATAAATAAAAATAGTGATTTAACTTCTCCGGATACATGTCCTTATAACTAATATAAACTTTAAGCACTACAAAAAAGAATTTCTCTAAAACTGATTAAATTAAATATGTCGGGCTTTAAAAATGAAAATAAATAAATAAATAAAAATTAATTTTAAAAAAAAGAAACGTTTAAGAAGTATTAAAGAATGATTCCATTCCTTTGTGAATATGTCCTGAAAGTTTCATTAAAATCCGACAATTTTTTAACGATAAAACTTTATTTGTATTCAATTTAGGGTATTTTTATCATTTATATTAATTTCTTAGCAAATTATTGGAGGTACATACATACATACATACATACATACGCACGCACGCACACACACACACATACACACACACTGCTTTGAATATTTCTACCAGTTCTGGTCTGTTGCTCCTGATATATTTTAAAAGTTCTTGTTAAAATTCAAATAATCCGCGATGTTATTGGTCCTGACACGGCATCTCGGCTTCAGTCACTTTCCCATCGTCGTAAAGTTACTTCCTTGTACTTTCATGGTAATTGTTCTGATGAACTTATCTCTACGTTACCTAGCCTTAAAGAGTTTAAGCGCTGTACTAGATTGACGGCAAGATTTCATCATTTTACAGTTGAACCGTAAGTTCTATGCTAACAGTTTCTTTTATCGCACTTTTCACTTCTGGTTTTCTGCTTCACAGTCGACTTTAATCTTCAAAAATTGAAATACAAAGTCAATCGTTCTATATATATATTTAGAAAATCAATGATAAAGTGGAAAAGATTTTATCGTCTGATCTGTTTTGTTCTTTAAAGTGATGTTTACGTCAATGTGACGCGTACGACGAAGAGGTGATACCGAATTTTTGAACTTTTAAATATATATATATATTTTAAATATGTTTTTGGATACATAGTATAGCTAATAATGTGTTTAAATATGTGTTAGGATAAATAGTATAGCTAATAATGTGTTTAAATATGTGTTAAAGGATACATAGTATAGCTAATAATGTGTTTAAATATGTGTTGGATACATAGTATAGCTAATAATGTGTTTAAATATGTGTTAGGATACATAGTATAGCTAATAATGTGTTTAAATATGTGTTGATATATGTGTAGGTGATACATAGTATAGCTAATAATGTGTTTAAATATGTGTTAGGATACATAGTATAGCTAATAATGTGTTTAAATATGTGTTAGGATACATAGTATAGCTAATAATGTGTTTAAATATGTGTTAGGATACATAGTATAGCTAATAATGTGTTTAAATATGTGTTAGGATACATAGTATAGCTAATAATGTGTTTAAATATGTGTTAGGATACATAGTATAGCTAATAATGTGTTTAAATATGTGTTAGGATACATAGTATAGCTAATTTCATTGTGATAACAGAAGATCAGCCAAGAAAGGTGACATGTTGTAAGAAACTGAATACATATTTACTGTAGGCAATCTAGAGATTAAAGCACTTTTTATACACTCTCGTTTTATTTCTACGAACGTTATTTTTAGTGGGTACAGGAGTTTTAGCTATTATCTTTCTTTTTATTTTCTTAAACAGTGAAATTATTAACAACCGGCCTTATATATTGTGCAGTAATTGAACCTGCATCTTTTATTTTAATCAAGGAAACCACATTTGTAGTCAGAGCGTGCCGCTACTAGTTTGGCCATGAAGACCAGCCTGACAGAGCTAGGACTGAATTACCGATTTAAGATTTATTGAATGAAGAAAAGAAAAAAAAAATCAAAAAAAAAAAAAAAAGAAAGAAAGAAAGAAAAAGAAAAGAAAAGAAAAAGTATAACAACTCAATCAGGTGTACCCATTAAAAACAACGTAGAAACAATGCCGGATAAAAATCTTTAAACTACAAAACTACAATTACTTTTGTTTTAGTAAATAATTCTCTTTTAATTTATGTTGCATATTTTAAATCAAAATTGTGACAAGACTCATCATTACGGTGAGCAATTAATGTATTATGAGTGTTGTTTTGTAAACATGCTCATATAATCTTTTATTCATATTTTTGAAGGTTTCTCTTGTGTATTCCTTCTAGTAATTATTACAAGTGATAGAGTAAATTACCCCTTCAAGTATTATTAATTTGTTTTGTATTATTTTATTACTTTGTAACAAATTTTGTATTAAGCCTTGGTAAATTCTTTCCAGTTGTAGTTGTGATAGACATGGTGGGTAGAACAATATATTTTGATTCGTTGGATTTTTCAGAATAGTTCACTTATCTATGAAATAATTAGGGTATTGGATTAAGTATTTCCAGCATATTTGTCCTCTTCATATTGATATTGAGGGTTACAAATTCCGAGAACTCTTAAAAAGATCGGTTGGTCTATGACTTATCAGCCCTATCAGGTTATTTAAAGTCAGAAATTTTGTTAGATTGTAAGAATTGATTTTTGGAGATAATAATGATTTAGTGATACAAGTCTTATTAGTTAACCCGTAGCTGGGGAAGAAGAGGTGGCTTCATACCACTTTCAAAAGTATTTGCGCCTAATGAACACAAGAGGAATTGCAACTCGGTTCACCGATTAACAGTTGCGAGCCATTACAACATCCAGATATCCGCATATCGAAGTTTACAACACCTGATATTCCCAAAGCGGTCATCCATCTAAATACTAACGAGATTCAATGTTAAACTTCGATGATAAACTTTGATGATCCTATGTACACCAATGTTTCAAGCCTCTGAAGAAGAATCCGTCAATAACTCCTGATTTTATTTTATTTTTATTTTGTTATATTTAAAAAAACAAAAACAAATCAAAAGTTTAAAATTTCACCATCCCCAATGGGTTTTCTCTGTTAAAGCGAATCTCAATCACTTAGAATAATAATTCCATCATTATAACCAAACAAAGAGAGGTTTACCTCATAATATCCAATTAACTTATTTCTTTTTTAAAGGTTTTCAGGCTAAACGTATTCATTCTTGATAGTCTTGATAGCATCATTTACATTATTTACATGTAGACTACACTAAAGATGGCAACAATCGTCTGCTTGTAAATAAAGATGCGAATTATTATAAGGTAATAATGGTATTAACCTTCAAGATTCCACTTTAATTCTTCTTCCTTAACGAAAATTAAAACCTATAGCAATATGAGAAATTATTTTAAATTATTACCATTCCGATTCTCTTTAGTTAAAATAATTCAAGTTTTTATATTAATTTGTTTCCTTTTGCTTTTTTTTAAAATGAAACATTTCAGAGAAAACTTGTTTCTATTTATGACAATCGAGTTTTTCTCTTTTTTTTTCCTTCTTGATGATTGTATAAACTCACTTTTGGGTTTTTTCTTTTATAACAACTATTAACTTCCACTTCTGTAATAAAAAATAAAAAAAATAGAAGATTCATACTGTCATCGTAAAAAGAGGGAATAAAACACTTTTGATCTGAAAATTCTTCCTGGTGCTTTTTCATTCACCTGATGATAAATGAGAAAATGAGAAGTCATTGTAGTTTTTTTCTGATTTGTACAAATATCATAATTGACTGAGTGTGTCATGATTTTCTTTTCTTTTTTTAAAATTTTTTTCTAAAATATCACATCAAGATTTGCTAATGATTTCTCTCTTTTTGTTTTACGCTATTTACTCTCTTT
Organism: Ascarosepion bandense; assembly: GCA_037127315.1. NCBI lineage: Eukaryota > Metazoa > Mollusca > Cephalopoda > Sepiida > Sepiidae > Ascarosepion > Ascarosepion bandense. The sequence continues at coordinate 460,603 of JBBBDQ010000789.1, read as the reverse complement.
TTTAATGATTTGCTTTTCATCAAAAGAATGGTGTATTTCAATTGGAGTGGATCGATCAAATCGGAAATGGTAAGACCATTAGAAAAATACATAAATATTTATGTATTTTTAAGAGAAAAACTATCAAAAATAATCTTCAATTCATGATGATACTTTTATTCATTTAATAAAACACTATACAATACAAGATAAAACTGTACAAAACCTCCTTCATCTCTGTTGAAATCAAAGAGGTCAGCAAGGAATATGGTAAACTATTTTCGTATAAGACCACATACAATATGAATCACCATCACTAAACAGTCTGTAGGTCACTAATGTTTTAGTCAATATTTGATAAATTTATATTAATTGATTTGGATTATCACAACCGAATTAGACTAATTAAAGGAAGATGCGCTATAGAATTTAAACACTAAATGGAGGAACTATAATAAAAAGGCGCAAATGTGTGGAATACGAATAAATTTTTATTAGCACAAGAACATTAATAATGCGTTTAAATAAGTAAATAAGTCAGAATTGACGTGTTATATATATATATATATATATATATATATATATATATATGCATGTATAAGGTGTATACGTGTAGGTGCGTAGGAAATTTAAACTTACATCATTTAAAATAAGGAAGCATATAAAATTCACACTAATTTGCGATACAAATATTTATAGATTAGTCATTCTTAGATTTGATAAATATCTGGGATTGCTAAAGTTATTAAAAAATATCTTGAACCAGATGTGAGGGTAAGTGTATAAATCATTTGTGATTGTCAGAATGCTGAATGTGAGGACTTGCCGGCTGTTGAGTGAAAGTCTGCGATTATACCAGACATCAAACAAGAAAAGAAGCGTATAAATAAAATAGTTCTTTAAAGTCATTTTCAAGTCCATGTATTTTGAAATAAAAGAAAACCGTAAAAATAAATCGCATTTTGTTTTATTCCTTGGTCACGTGTCACAAAGATAAATGATTTCGAAACTTTGAATGGAAATAATTTTCAAGGTCGAAAAAAATAATTTTACATAATTACGACGGAAAAAACTGTTTAGATATTTAATGGCATCATCTGATAAAGTCATGAAACAATTCTATTAAGAGAAAGAATTGATGGATCACGTGATCACTTTGGTGAAAATATTTTTGCTAAGGTTGGTATGTGTATGTATGTGTGTGTGTGTGTGTGTGTGTGTGTGTGTGTGTGTGTGTGTGTGTGTGTGTGACAGAAAGTGTGTGTGTGTGTGTGTGTGAGAGAGAAACAGAGAGAGAGAGAGAGGGGGACAGACAGACAGACAGAGAGGGAGGGAGACAGTTATTTAAATCTCTTCTTGTCTATTTCCTCTTTTTCTTTTACTTAATGGAGTGTCAAAAATTAAAACGATGACCCAATAAATTTGCAACTTTGAGCTTTATGAGCAAAAACCTTTGTTTCAAATATACAATTAGTAACCACTTTAATGATTTGTGGTTAGGCCTTTCTGACATTGTCTATCTTTATTATGCAAATAATTTCTTTGCTAATATCTTCGTCTCTTTTGTATTGTTTTTATCTCACTGTTCTTGGCCGATGTGTTATTTGGCCCAAAACTTCATGGCGAAGAGACGTAGAAAAAATGCATGAAATAGAAATTTATTCTATGTAATGAAAAAAAAAAATGATTTTCTGTGTATTAACATGCAAAACTACTTTGAAACATAATTTTGAAATTTCAGAAAAGAAAATCAAATTTTGGGAACACACACACACACACACACACACACACACATATATATATATATATACAAAACGCTCATGGCTTCTCGCACTTATATATATATATATATATATATATATATATATATATATATATAAGAGTGCGAGAAGGCATGAGCGTTTTGTTTAAAGTCTAGATTTATTGTTGTTATTAATATTAATATTACTTGCTATGATAAATTAAGTGTCCATAATGGTATTTGTGTCGCTACACATTTCGAGTTTAAAGTTGACTCTCTTTAGGCGAATAAACTTGTAACTTCACATATCGAGATCCGTTTGTTTTTCTGATGGCCAAGGTATACACGAAACCTTGGTCATCAGAAAAACAAACGGTAATATTAATAGTAATATTAATAGTAATATTAATAATAATAACAATAAAACTACACTTTAAACGAAACGTTCATGGCTTTTCGCACTTTTTCTTCTATAGCAATTTCTCTCGTTGGAACAACCCCTGTTTCTGTTTTTGATATATATATATATATATATATATATATATATATATATATATGAGGGGAGGGGTGAAAAGGTGTTTCATATATTTCCCGTGAAATTTGATTTCAGTTTTTTGTACTTGTTTCAACTAAGAAATACTAAAAATTCCCAAAAGTACTGCAACTGTTGGTTGTGTCAATCTAATTAACACACAACTTAACTAACAAAGTTTGATTATAAGACATTTTTGGAGTGATGTGTGCTTCATCTCTCAAACAATTCTTAATAGTTAGGTCATAATTTATTAAAGACCTTAAGCGCTACAGCAAATGCATTTCATCTTTGTGTGTGTGTGTGTGTGTGTGTGTGTGTGCACGCACGAGATTTTTTAAAAAAATAATTGAAAATACGTAACGTCAATTTATTATCTCCCAAACTGCTCCTCTGGTTAATTCAACGACGTCCCATCTGTTCTCTTATTCCTGTTCAAATTCTTGTTTAAACTAGAGAAAGTAACGTCATGACAGCTACCAATATGTCGTCTACTTTCATTGATTAGATTGATTCACATAGCGCTTTACAAACCATTTGAATTTTAATCTTTTACATTTCAATCACAATTCACGGAAAGGAAAAAAGAAAGGAAAAAAAAAAGAAAGAAAAAGAAACAGGATTATTGTTTGAAGAAAAGATAACTGTGTAAGGATGTTCCTGGAAGCCTACAATAATCTGTAACTGACCCAATCCAATTTCATGGTAATCTTACTAGACCGTTCTACAGAACTCGAATTAGTTATTTTTCTGCACCCTAAAAAAACTGAGAAGCAATTCAAAAGTCTGACTTGGCAGCCATCATATCTGATCAAATTGCAGATAATTCATGTACAAAAAAATCAAAATCAAATATTAGATGACCCTTTTATAAGAATTAGGTCATTTCTACCGCACCTAAAGATCAATAACATATTACCAATTACTCTATTCTCCGCCATATAAAGTTCCTAACTGTATCTTAAAAGTTTAGAAATCCTTAAATACCTAAACACTTTTGTTTGATCCATTAATGCTCCGATGATTCCAGAATTAAAGAATACAGGAATAAGATTTATCAAATTATGACTAAAAAGCAAAATAATGTTAAAATATTACAAAACAAAGACAAAACGGTTACATCAAATATAATATCTGCTTTAGTTTTCCTTAAGCATTTCTTAAAAAGTTAGCGACGCATTTTATATACCGATATGTACAACAGGTCTTAATTTACAAAGTAGTCATTTTTAACATCCGTTTTCTAAGTTTTAATGATAATTATTATTCGCCAGTTTTCTGAATATTGACTATATGAAAAGAATTACTATTATATTCAGTAAAACCTGGTAGAATATATATATGGTAAAATGAATACGTTACACGTAATTTCTGACAGAAAAATATTAACGTATTATTTTCTATTTCCTCCCCCACTCGTTTATAACTAGTCCTATAATTAGTTTTCATTATTGGGTCGAATATTCAGACAAAATTTATTTGTTGAATTATTTATTTTTTTATTTGTCCATCATTATTCACTGTTATTTAATTACAGTTCTTGTTAAACTCTAAATAATGATATCAAAAACTGTGACATTTCTATTTTGTATAATTGGAGATTACTTTCCGTTTGATGTTATTCATTTCTGATTGCCGTTTAACACTGGTGTAAACGACCGAGTTAAAACAAAATCTAGAAAGTTTATTAAATGAAATACAGACGTTATGAGTAGCTAAATCGAAACTAAGCACTTTCGGTTAAATGCTTAAATGCAATCGTCAGACCAAATTTAAGCCTGAAAGAGACTGTCGCCTCTGAGTGTTGACTTCAATGTTCACTTTTATATTTACATATGTTATATCCATGATATTGAACACTTTAATCCATAAATATAGCATACCCCCAAATTATATTTTATCACACACACACACACACACACACACACACACACACACACACACACACACACACACACATATATATTCTCATTTAAGCAGCCAATTGTTCTACTTTAGCAACCACATAATGTTATTAACTTCGATTGTTTTCTTTGTCCTCAGCATTTCCCACTTAAAACGGTCAACATACAGTCAACTTCTAACATCAAAACGAAGAGGTATAGTTATTCCACACATATTTTGGACTAATAGTCTAATATTTTTATCACTACGTTACAATCTTCTTCAAGTAATTATGCTATTCAGTAATCTTAATTGCTTTGTTATTTTTCTTCTTGTTCCTCATCAATACATCAAAGCTTAACAGTTTTGTCCTTGAAAACTTTAAAATAAAATAGGAAAAAAAGAAAAGAAAATACTAAAATTGACCTTTGATATTAATTATTAAGACCCGAAACAGATTTGTGTGATCACTCTATCCCATGTGTTAGAATCTACAACTGGTATTTTCATAGAATCTTTTGCTTTTACAATTTAATTAATATATTTTTTGCCTAATAAGGTAATAAAAGCTAAAGCTTTTATTACCTTATTAGGCAAAAAACCAAAAAACAAAGAACAAAAAAAAAAAAAAACACGGGATGCAATATATTCCTGAAGACAATAGGTATTCAAGTGTTCTGCTAAAAGCAACGAACATGAAGACACTTGTCTGAAAAAATGTATAGCATAATGAAAATGCTTCATGTTATAATTTCAGACAAAGGAAATTGTTGATAACATAGTCGATGAGGAATCAGTGCGTAATGAACTCATTGGCAGTAGGTTTGAAAGGCCAGGATGTTTACCGCAGTTCTACATAAGCCTTTACGACAGACATTTTACTAGTTAGAATCAACAAATATTACACCGTTTTATAGACAGCTTCAGAATTAGGAAAATGTAGAAATGGTTGTGAAATGCAATCTGTTGTATTTCAGTTTAAATTTTGATATGTGTATTTTCGGACTCAAATACAATTCTGAATTTCAATAGGAAAAGTTTCTTCATGCAGAAAGGATTTCTTGCAGAAAGCGAGTCCTAAGACGATTTTTCTAAACCTTAGAGAAGAGTGATCAAGATATTTGGAGGACAGCGTCTAGGAACAAATTTAATTAAAACCAATAAATATTTCTGGTTGCAAAGCTGAAAAAGCGATGCCAGATATTAAGGATTTTCCTTTTTTCTGGTTGGTTGCATCATAATAACTGCAACACAACTAAAATACACACTATCAATAGTAATAGCAATTGAACAACACTAACAAGTTACACTCGTTAAAAAATTAAAAGTCATATTTAAAAAATAATAAAAAAATGAAAAATAAATTTTGAACGCGTTTTGATATTTCAGATAGACCAAATAATGAAATAATTTTGATGATTTTAATAGATTTCTTTGCAGTGTCCATCAATTATGTAAGCGTAATAATTCCCCGTATTAAAACTCCTAATAATTAGTAAGCATATTAATTATTATAAGAAGCAAAAACAATATAAAATCAAATTAAACTTCTCTTTCTATATATATTTTTTGTTTACATTAATTTCTGTCTGTTCGTGTTGGTGTCATTAACCTAGAATTCTCTTCTTTTGAGTCTCGCTCTTTTTCCACTTTTTCTGTTCGTTTCTTCATTCACTTTCTTTTTTTTTTCTAGTCTTAATATCTATTTTCTTTCATTCCCTCTTTTCCTTATTTCTCGTTTCTTTTCTTCCCTTTCCCTCTTTTTGTTCGTTATTCTCGTTTCCTTTCTTTTCTCTCTTTTCATCCCTCTTTTCTATTTCCCTCTCTTTTCTTTCAAGCATTTGCTTTTATTGATGCCACAATATCACCCAAATATTTTCCGCCATTTTTAACCTTTGGCCACAGTCTATGTTTTTGGATGTAACCCACTAAGTATCAGCAACAGCGTTAGAGTCAGTGTCATAAGCAGAAGTCTTGTTTTTTTTGTTTTTGTTTTTTACATTTTTGTTGATTTTTTCTTTAATTTCTTTTGTGAGAGTGTGTGTGTGTGTGTGTTTTCATTCTTTTGTCATTGAAAGTTTATCACGTTTCCCCATATTTGTGTGTTTTCAGTTTTCTAACATTTTCCTTGTCACCATCACTATTATTATTGGGATTAGTAGTAGTATTTGAAATGCTTTACAAAGCGAAAATCGATCACAACTTTAACAACAACAACAACACTGTCATCATCAGTTTTTAAATTATTTTTGTGTAGGTTTTACCTTCATTTGGCTGCTTGTCTGTTGGCATTTTCTGAAAGGGGTCATTTTCTGGTTTATTTATGACATTTTTTCTAGTTTGTTTATTTGGCGGGGTTATTCAATGATTTCTTTCTGAAAACAATTTACCTATGATCAGTTGGTTGGTGGTTTTTGTTTCCGATTTTTCCTCTTTTTTTTCCTACCATCTTTTTTCTTTTTAGATCCCTTCTTTTTCTTCTTTTTGCCCTTCTTTTTGCGCGACTTATTCTTTGTTTTCTCTTCTGTTTCTTCTTCTGGCTTCTCTTCATGTTCAGGAGGTTTCTCTATATATACATCCGGTATGACCACAGTTTTGCACATACTGTCCTTCTTCCACATCTTCGTGGCCTTTCGGAAACCCTCTGACTTACGTTGATAAGGACTGACAAAGAACAATACGAAGCGATCTCCCTGGCGCTTGCCCATCACCAATAGACGCGTTTTCGGTGCAATCATTGTTTCATTGTTTTTCACGCAATCGCATTTGTTGTCGTTCTCAATGTAGCCAACTAACTTTCGAATCTCTTTCTTGGTCAAAGGTCCCCTCTTGTAGGCACGTTTCTTCTTTAGGAAGTTGAGTCTCAAGTAGCCGTTTTCTTCCTTATTCGAATCAACCGTGACGCGGAACACTGAAAGTAAACAAAAACATTATTAAACCAGAAAGATAAAATATTTACGCTATTTAATAAGCATTACAAAGTCAAAAAATTATATATAATCTACGCGCTTACTATAAGCTCAAAGGATAGGAGTGTGTGAAGAACTATGATCGCAACTTCCTGAAGGGACACGGAAAATAAAAATGCACATTATATCTATATAAAGTATCTTATGAAAGTAAAAATTAATAAAAAGCCACGTTTTAATTTTTTTTTCAAATCACCATTTTGGTTCACTAGTTCACAGCCAGCACTGTCGCTAAATCTTGAATTCCCGAAGAGGGTCGTAAGATCCAGGGGGCGATGAGGAAAAAGAGAGTAATTAGGAAAAAGGGAGAAGCAAGACGCATTAGAACTAATTAATAATTATTTTTCTTTTTTTACATAACCTTTGACAAAATCTCATTCGTTTACACTTAATGAACATGCATGCTTTACAAAGCATACAATTAAGTAAGAGTTAACTACGAACATATCTTTTGTTGCCAGAAGTCTATTGCAATACATATAATTATGTATCACAAAACAACATTCAAAATCTATGTAAGTCACCGAGAAAACAAAAAAAAAAAAACAAAAAAACAAAAACAAACGAAAAACATGTTAGAAAACGGTGATATCCAATTTTAAAATGCATTAAAAACTTTTTTTAAAAGTTTAAATTGTAGTTTTAATTCCAAGATAAGTGATTAAATTTAACCGTCTCAAAGAGAATACTTTGGCGTATTTCAAATCGAGTTAATACTGATTGGATTATTTTCTTTATCGGTAAAATTACTTATTAGTCAATATTTACAGACCTGTCAACCCTAAAATTAACCCCTTTTTAATCTTTCAAAAATAAAATGTTTTTCTTAAATGTTTTTCGAAGAGAATCACATAATTTAAAGTTTAATTAATTGGATTTGAAATATATATTGTTTACATTTTGCTTACAATATAATAAAAATATTTTTAATGAGGATGTGTCATTTTTACTTTAATGGTAGCGGTGTGAACATTGATGCCAGTTAAAAATTAGTGGCAACTGTTTCTTTTTAGTTCACGACTTGTATCTAACCCCAGTATTGTTGATGATGACAGACGAGGATGGATGGGGTGGACAAACATAACAAAATTATTTAATAATAATGTTTTATTGGATTTCACGCAAAATGATAATAAAACAAAAGTTTAAATAAGAACATTTTTCAAAATTAATATTTCAACGGAAAACTTAATTTTATTCAGAAAAGCGATTAAAATATTTTCAAATTAAAGGGAAATCATTCTATTTGGCCTTTTTCATTTCACGATTTAAGAGAGTTTCTCTGCAACGATGTTATCGTTTTTCAAAAAGATTTTAAAATCTCTGAGGACTTACCTTTTTAAAAACATGTCTTTCCTATCTGAAAAAGTTTTTGCGGAAGTTTCATAAATTATATTGACAATACCACACTTGAAAAATAGATAGTTCTACAAAGTTTTTTTAAAATAAGAAATAAATAAATGATTTCATTCGTGACAGAATAACTTAAAGGTCCGATAATTATTTGATTTTATTAATGATCCAAATCAATTTTCTTTTGCTTCAAATTTTGGATACGGGTTGATTATTCCTTGTTTATGCAATGTAAACATGATTTTTAAGCGAAATAACTTCAGTTGTATTTATTTATATCAGATAAATAAACTTTATATAAAATATCTGCTATTACTAAGTTTTACACAAGTCAGTTGAACTATTATTAAAGCTATTATTCTCAGTTATACGCCTGTTCAATAAAGAGTGGATGAAATGGCTGTAAACACTGATGACACATTGTACAACATGCTTAGGATAACAAAATTTAGCTTACAATTAGATGAATCAACTCTGCCAGTCAATGAACCTTTGATTCTTGCTTATGTTCATTTCGTTGAAGATGAAATTTTGGTTCAAGAGCAAGACAACTAGAAACAGACACAAAAGGTGAGTCAGTATGTAGTATTGTTGAGAATTTATCAAAAAGAAAGATATCCCGCTTAGAAACTTTCTTGCTTGTACAACTGATGATAGGTTGTTATGCTGTATTGGTTTCTTTGAAAAAAGCCGTATGTGGTGCATTTAAGATGCAAAATCTGGTCGCAGAAAAGCTTAAGTGGTCAACTTCATCAATTATTGAGCACTGTTATCACAGCAGTAAATAAAATCAAAATACTTGCTCTCAATTCATAATTTTTTGATAGTTCTGTATTGAGGAGAGTATTTTGAACGTTTGGTGTTGTACGCAGAAGTTAGATGACTATCAAAAGGAAACAACCTGGACTACTTCTTTTTCTTTTTGAACAGGTGTTAATTTTTTCACGACTCCGATTCTGTTCTCTGTGATGAAATAAGAAACATCAATTATGACATTGCCTACATGTCACATTTATTCCCAAAGTTCAATGAAGTTAATAAAAACGAAGTTAATTTTTAGCAGCAAATAGTTGAAGTTAACCATATCAAAATAAAATCAGCCTTCTTCCAGTTTCTTTTCAAGTTACACTTTTTCAAACGTAACATTACTTTTGTAAATTATTTTAGTTTCCAAGCCTTTTTGAATTGGAGAAGTATGAGAAGGACAAAGAGGAAAATATACCAGACGATTGTTTTCAAGTATTTTGTGTGCGTCTGAGATGGGTTACAGAGATAGATTTCCAGATCGTTTTTGTCATTAAAATACCAGATTGGTTGATCAATCTGTTCACATACATCAACCATGAGCAAACAGAAGTGGTGGAGAAAGGCCTGATTCCACTTCAGAACGACATTGAATTGAAGCCAAAGTTCCTGATATGCAATAAAAAAAGTCTGACTGCTACCCTACACTCAAGAAGAAAGTGAAAGTATAGTTAATTGTCTTCGCAACATCACATTCATTAGAGCCGGGGCTTCAGTGTCGTTGTTCAGCTTCTGAAAATAACGGCATCAAAATATTACTGAGTGTTAGGATCTAAGATTTCTCCTCGGTGCCTGACGTTGAGAAACTGATATCTCTGTTTCAAGTACAGCCATCTCCATTAAAATTGTAATTTTACCCCTTCACGTTGATAAACTAACTACATTGGTTTACTTGTTTAACTTTTTTGTAATGACGTCTATGAGTGTTTACATAGTTGTTGTTTTGAATTTGCTGTATACCTAACACCAAGGAAGAAATATTTTTCCATATTGGTGTAGGAGAGAACGCTAGGGATCCAAGTAAGTAGCAATTAACAAATGTTTGGAAACCACTGCTTTAAGTGGTGGTTTCGATACGAAAATCTTCAGTAAAACGCCACACAGCTACAACCCAATCAATGTTCTAAAAGTATCTCTACTTTTTCATGTATGGTAACGCTTTCTCTTCTATTTCTTACTGTTACCCATGATGTGTGTGTGTGGGGGGGGTGAACTCTGATATTTTCAAAGTTCCCAGTGTTCTAAAAAAATCAAATGCCGATTTGTAGGAAAGCCGAGGCAGATCTAACTCAACAAACTGTTTTGGCACCAAACTCGAACTTCGAACAATGTGTGTAGGCAACTTGCGCGAAAGGAATGCAATGTCAATTCCCATCTCTTATCCACTTGATTCCACTCCTTTTTACATCACTCTATATATCTTGAGCTTTTCCTTTCTCTCTAACTTCGCAGCTGTCTTCACACCTGTGTTCCCATCCTTCTCTTGCCCTTTCTCTGACATCCCCTGTAACTGGTCCGTCTTTCTCGTCACTCTCCTCCTGCCTAAACTTTTACTCTTATGTAGCCCCTTGCGCATCAGTGGCGGTACCACCTTGCCTGGGGTGAACAGATTAAAAAACACACTCTTTCGTTTCTAGAATTTCAGATAAGAGACCACACACACACACACACACACACACACACACACACACACACACACACACATCTAAACTTATTTATAAATGGAACTTTGTCTGTGTGTGTGTCTGTGTGTGTGTGTGCCAGTTACCTATAGACTTCGAAACGGCTAAACCAATTTTCTTGAAAATTTACACAGTGCTCTTAGCTAGGTTTTGTGTCGAGGTACTCCCGATAAATATCGAAAATCGATAATCGAAAAAATAGGGTTATAGAACGAGTGGTCCGATTTTAATCAAATTTGATACACTCATAGACAAAGTCATAAGAAACGCTATTCAGAAGTTTCAAGGTTGCAGTTCTTACAATAGTGCAGAAAATCGATTATATATATATATAAGACAAGATGTTTATGTGTGCGTCTGTTTATCTGTCTGTATGTCCTTTATACAAATCCACAATTTTTATCCGATTCTCACCAAACTTCACACAAATATTCTTTAGGCTGAGTCTGAGATCCAGGACCATGGGTTAGTTTTAAAGCTTTCATTACACCCAAACAACGCCGGGCTATACTGTTAGTTTTCCAATAAGAGTAGAGTCTTCTAGTTTTTATTATGCAGGGCAAATAGAATGTTTCTAATTCTAACCTTATACCCATCACATATTCATTTGTATACTTTTATCAGTTAAAACTAATGCCATATTACTTTACGTAACGCTACGGGAAATATGCAAATTACACCAAATCACAAGGTAATCACTATCAATAAAAACGACTACAAACACTGCGCAAAAATTTCATGATAAGAAATAATTATTGACTATACTTAGTTTAGTCCAGCCGCAAAAGTACATTGGCAGAGTACTCAAGTGAGGATTAAACTCACTAAATGACCGAACTGTCTGAAAAGTCTGTTGACCACCAATTTACAACAGATATTAAAGATGTCATTATTGAGAAACGCTTCCAATCGCTCAACTGTATTCTAAAGTAATGATAAAGTACACACATCTTGATATAGTAAATTTCATTATTCTTTGACGTTTTTTGTCAATTTGAATTAATTTATTGTTTAGTTGGTTTCTTGATTCTGTGACCTTATTGAATAGTGACGCATAATAGATCCTTCTTAACATGCTAAGAGCAAAGTGGAACATTTAATGTTGGCTAACTTTACTCGTAGTATTATGAGAAAAGAAGAATTAAAATGATCTCTTTGGTTAACGACTATTGTGCAATACTAATGACTAGACTTTTATCTGGTGAGTGAAATTTTCTTGTTGAGGAAAACAAATGTTAGAAAGAAATGTACATCGACTTGGATAGAATTAACCTATTTTTAATCATTTTATAGTATATATATATATATATACTATATATATATATATATATATATATATATATATATATATATATCATCATCATCATTATTGAATGACCGATGCGTATATGCCGGAGTAGCTATTGTTTTCAAAGCCTCCCACTCTTATATATATATATAAGAGTGGGAGGCTTTGAAAACAGTAGCTACTTCGGCATATACGCATCGCTCATTCAATAATGAATTAGAGCACGCTAGCTATTGGGCGTGTGTAATGATATATTCGCTAAAAGGTCAGCATTCTTCTACTAGACGCTCGTGGCCTAGGGGTAGAATCGCCGACTGATACCGCTTCGGTTGGGTTTCAATCCTGGGTTAGGAAGCAATTGGAGTCTAACCGTACTGACGAGCTGCGAAACAGATCTGTCTGCGGATGACTATAAAATGTAACTGAGCACCCGACCCGACCTAAGCTTTTGATATGTTTTTCTGTAATGTTGCTTCTATTTTAAATATTATAAAAATAAGATGATCTAATTTGTACAGCTGTTATATGGTTGCTGGTAATTTTAATCATGAGATTAAATAGTTAATCGACAGATCTTAAAAGAAGTAAACAAACATGTGCGGCTGTGTGATTTCCTTGAAAAATTGGAATTGAAGTATATATTTTTCACTTTAAGACAGCAGTGTTTGAAATGTATCTTTAAAAAATCACATTTATACAAACAGGCTTTCGTAATGGTTTGTCAGATCGTATTTTGGTTTTCCCATGAAAACAAAGAACAATGTAGTATTATTATTTCCTTTTTTCAGACTGAATTAATATAACGGGTGATTATAATGTCTCTACTATAAAAGAAATCATATAATGTTTGCATTGGATATAATTGTATTGCTGGAGAAGTATTATGGGATACACATTTTTTTTCTATTAAAATAAGCAATAAGAAAATACATAAAAACATTATAGAAATTTTGGATCAAAACGGCATTAGAATTTAAATTACATTTTTATATTTCTCAACCAATCAGCTAAAAACATAGAATAAGAACATTCTAGAAAAATAGGATCGGAAGTCAATTAACAAAAAATATTTAGGCCCCAAAACAAAATAGTAAAATACAAATCTGATTGGTCAATAAATGTCTTCACACCTAAATGTTAGGAAGATTCTTTGATCCACTATTATGGTATAAAAATAACATTCAGTTAGGAAGAGGGAGTTCAGTCACCAAGCTAGCCATTAAGTCAGCATGTAACCGATACTTTGTCCGGCCAAGTCATTCTTCCACACCAAAGTTCATGACCTAGCTACAGATGGCCGTGAAAGGAAAAACCCGACAAACTTTCTTTCATCAACGCGTAAAAGATGGAAAACAACGACATTGAACCCACAACACCAACAATATCAGCCAGCATTCCCAGCTACAAACCAAGTAACATACCAGTATGGTTTTCTCAGCTAAATGCACTTTTTAGCGCTAAAAAAATTACATCGCAAACCTCAAAGTATGCATACGTCGTGGAAAAACTTCCCACCGACGTGGCGGCAGAAGTGGTCGATTTGCTAGACCATATGCCTGAGGACAAACCATATGATACACTAAAGAACGCCATTATAAGACGTACGGGTACATCGGATGGAAAAAAGTTACATGATCTATTTAACAATTTGACACTTGGACATATGACACCCTCACAACTCTTGAGGAAAATGAAATCTTTGTTGGGAAGCAGCACCATGTCCGAAACGGTGTTAAAAAACTATGGACAGACAAACTCCACACTCATACAACACAGATACTCGCATCACTCCCTGAGGATTTAGACTTGGATAGAATATCGGAAATAGCTGATAAAATACATGACAATAACCAAAACCAGAACGTTTACGCCACATCTTACAACCCAACAAATGACGCAACACAAAGGAATACACCAACACCAAGAAACACAACATCACTAACAACCACGCCAGACAGGTATACTGAACTGCTGCAGGGCATGGCAAATCTAACTCTGCAGGTTCAAAGTTTGGTGAAGTTTCAAGCATCCGAACGTTCCCGTCCTTACAGAACCTCCTCACGACGCAGAAGTCGAAGTAGGTCGAGCTCATTTTCTAGAGAGCGACGCACCTATGATACCTGTTGGTATCATTTCAAATTTGGATGTGAGGCAAGGAAGGGCATAAAACCATGCAACTTCAATTCGACCTCACACACCTCAACACAAAACCAGGGAAACGGTTACACCGGCAGCAAGTAAAGACGACGTTAGCTGCTGGTATAAAACAAGGAAGTCGTCTATTTTACATCCGAGACAAAAATACCGGATATTTATTTTTAGTCGACACCGGCGCACAAATCAGCGTTATTCCACCGGATCCCAGAAAAAACCACCAATTATCTTCATTCACACTGCAAGCAGCAAATGGATCAAGAATTGACACCAACGGAGAGATAGCACTGACGCTCAATTGGGGTTTACGCCGATCTTTTCCGTGGATCTTCACAATAGCCCAAGTAAAAACACCGATTCTTGGAGCTAATTTTTTGTCCCATTTCAACGTTTCAGTGAACATGGCTACGCGATCTCTCGTCGATTGCAACACAGACCTAACAGCAAAGGGAATCACCTCAATCTACAAGTCAACAGGAATCTGTGCGGCACTACCAGATGCGAATGGACTACAAGAGTTGATTACAAAATTTCCAACTCTTACTACGCCCTTTAAACGTTCTGATGAAGTTCGTCATACAGCCAAACATTATATCACAACCTCTGGACCACCCACACATGCATCACCACGCAGATTGCATCCAGAGAAATATAAAGTAGCAAAAGACGAATTTCAGCACATGTTACAATTAGGCATTATACGTCCTTCTAGTAGTCCATACTCCTCACCGCTACATATGGTTCAGAAGCCAGAAACAGGTGCATGGCGACCTTGTGGGGATTTCAGGAACCTCAACGCAAAAACAGTTCCTGATAGGTATCCAATCCCACATCTACACGATTTCGCCATGGGCTTGCAAGGAACCAGAATCTTTACAAAACTTACTACCAAATTCCAGTAGCCGAAGAAGACATAGAAAAAACAGCAATTACAACTCCTTTTGGACTTTTCGAATTCACCAGAATGCCATTTGGACTACGTAATGCTGCCCAAACTTTTCAGAGACTCATTGACGAGGTATTGAGAGGGTTACCGTTTGCTTTTGCTTATATCGACGATGTCCTCATTGCTAGCAATGACATCAATGAACATAAAGACCATTTATTACAAGTTTTCGAGGGACTAGCACATTTCGGTTTGAAAATCAACATAAGCAAATGTGATTTTGCTGTCTCGAAATTAAACTTTTTAGGCCACATGATAGACGAACAGGGAATCACACCTATCCCAGAAAAAGTCACAGCCATACAAAATTTCCCACAACCAACATCACTGCGACAACTTCGAAGATTTCTCGGTTTGATAAATTACTACCGTAGATTTATTCCACGTTGTTCCAGAATATTAACCCCGCTAACAAACATGTTGCAACAACAAAAAAATAAAAATGCAAAAATTCAAATTGAAGGAGAAGCTTTAACTGCTTTTCACAAGGCTAAAAAAGCATTAGCAGATTTTACCAAGCTCTCCTACATCTCTAATGACAACACTACAACACTTTCACTAACAACAGACGCGTCAGGAGACTCAATTGGAGCAGCCCTACAACAAAAACAAAATGGCTTGGAAAAACCAATATCCTTTTTCTCAGTGAAATTGAACACTGCACAACGAAAATACAGCACCTTCTCAAGGGAGTTACTGGCAATTTACTTGTCCATAAGGCACTTTCGTCACTTACTCGAAGGACGAGATTTCACCGTTTTCACTGACCACAAACCACTTACTTACGCCTTACATGTAAATACCGAGAAATATACGCCCAGAGATACTCGACAACTGGACTATATATCACAATTTACCTCGGATATCCGATACATAAAAGGTTCAGACAATATTGTGGCAGATACACTTTCACGCTCTACAATACAATCTATTGATTCGGCAGATCTCACCTTCGAGCTCATTGCAGATGAACAAAAAAAAGAAGCCACATTAGACAAACTAAACGACACTTCCCTACAGCTGAAGGAATAGCCTGTTCCATTTGGAACAAAAACAATACTTTGCGATGTCAAAACTGGTCACTCCAGACTGTACATACCACCATCACTAAGAAAAAGGTTATTTACACATTTCCACAACCTTTCACGCCCTGGACGCCGAGCAACCGCAAAATTAATCAGCAACCGTTTTGTTTGGCCTAATATGCGCACTGACATAAAAAAACTGGACTCAAACATGCTTGAATTGTCAGAAGAGCAAAACAAACAGACACACAAAGTCTCCTCCAGGACAATTAAAAAAACCAGACGGTAGGTTCACAAACCTACACATCGATATTGTCGGACCATTGCCAATAGCAAATGACTGTCAATATATACTTACTATCATTGACAGATTTACAAGATGGCCTGTTGCCGTCCCACTTAGAGATATATCAGCAGAGACTATCTCTAAAACCATATTACGAGAGTGGATCGCATTCTTTGGTTGTCCTTCAATAATAACAACAGACAGAGGCTCCCAATTAAAATCAACGCTTTTCGATGAATTTACAAAGTTATTGGGAGTCAAACATATAAAAACAACAGCATATCACCCCTGCGCAAATGGATTAATTGAAAGATTCCATAGAGAACTTAAAACAGCTTTAACAGCTAACAACAACTCCAGAACATGGTCTGAAAATTTGCCTCTTGTTTTATTGTCAATAAGGAATGTTATCAAAGAAGACTTGGGATGTACAGCTTCCGAAATTGTTTTTGGAACATCTTTAACACTACCAGGTCAATTTTGTGAAAAAAACACTTCCTTACAACCAACTACAACTTTTGTAAAAGATTTTAAACACAAAATGAACGATTTAGTTTACACACCCACAAGAACACAAACTAAAGAACTTTACACACCAAATGACCTTCACGACTGCAAATACGTTTTTATTCGAAATGATGCAGTCAAAAAACCTTTATGTCCTACCTACTCCGGACCTTTCCAGGTAGTTTAAAGACACCACAAATATTTTAAACTCGCCATAAAAGGCAAATTTTATACTGTCTCCATAGATAGACTAAAACCAGCGTACTTAGACTTACCAATAAAAGAAAGTACGGCTGAACACTCTACAAGTATAAAAAATACCACATTGTCCAAACCAACCTCTACGCCGACAAATACACCGACAAACACCACCACAAAAGCTGGAAGAAAGGTACATTGGCCGAAACATTTTAAAACTTATATTACATATTAATAAATATTTCCATATTTATCAATCTGCGGGGTGGGGGGTATATGGGATACACATTTTTTTTCTATTAAAATAAGCAATAAGAAAATACATAAAAACATTATAGAAATTTTGGATCAAAACGGCATTAGAATTTAAATTACATTTTTATATTTCTCAACCAATTAGCTAAAAACATAGAATAAGAACATTCTAGAAAAATAGGATCGGAAGTCAATTAACAAAAAATATTTAGGCCCCAAAACAAAATAGTAAAATACAAATCTGATTGGTCAATAAATGTCTTCACACCTAAATGTTAGGAAGATTCTTTGATCCACTATTATGGTATAAAAATAACATTCAGTTAGGAAGAGGGAGTTCAGTCACCAAGCTAGCCATTAAGTCAGCATGTAACCGATACTTTGTCCGGCCAAGTCATTCTTCCACACCAAAGTTCATGACCTAGCTACAGATGGCCGTGAAAGGAAAAACCCGACAAACTTTCTTTCATCAACGCGACATGCTGTCGCCACCCGAGATGAACTTAATGTAAGTAAGAACGACTTATTTACGGACTCCGTTAATATAAACTTACACACACCTTTAAACAAATTTAACTTCTTGCCAAACTTTATTTTCCAAAAGGCAATTTTTCACATCTTGTATTTTATTTGTTTCCACATGCTAATTTTATTTTATACATATTAAATTGTTTGTTGTTTAATGTTCGTTGTGACTTATTCCATCTCTTTTGCGCGATTGTAAAACATTGTGTCGTATTTGTGGGGGAAGTAATATCGAGAGCAATACCCATAAAATACGGAAGCACATCAACCAAGCACTTACCAAATCCCCTACAGTATCAAACTGTTTCTATTGCACAAGTGATTGGTTGGATAATCGTATTAGTGAAGAGAGAACGAGAAGATGGTTGCATTTCTAAGCGAATTAATGCTATGGCTGATACTAGTGTGTGACACTAGTATCAGACACGCAGATAAAAATTGGGTGTTTATCATATTGGAAACAGTACTACCAAGTGATCAGAATTTGGCAGAAAACTCAGGCAATTTGTCTTTGTTATCGTCCCCCTCCCGTCGCATGACAAATTGTTTCATGAATCTCCAGCATTTTCCTAAAACATATCGAAAATTATAAAGGAAAAAGCAATTTTGAGAAATCTAAACGGGCCAAAAATGAAAATGTTCTCCTATGTTGTCGCTGAGTGGTGTCAAGAGCGAGAAAATTTCATTCTTATTTAAGAAACTTATGCGGTAAAATAAGGGCAACTTTTTAATATGTCTAAAAAAAAAGATAAAAATGTATACTCCATTGTACGATGATCTTTAAAAAGAACTAAATATACTTCTATTAGATTATTGTAAAAGTTAGTGCCCAATTAAAAATTAAAAACAAAATTTTACATAATCAAAAAAAAAAAAAAAAAAAAAAAAAAATATATATATATATATATATATATATATATATATTAATCAAGTACATAGTTTTCATTGATTTTTAAAAACTGCCTCCTATCATTTAGGAACTTGTTAATGCCATTTCCGTAGAAACTTCGTGTTTTTTTCCTTTTTTTTTTTTTTTAAAAGAAGTTTGTTATGTAGTTTTTGACTGATACTTTATAATTTAAATTGTTCTGTAGAGACCAGTAGAGACCAGAACAAAGGAAAATCCAAAGTGTGCTTGAGGGTTTCCACTTTCAATGGTTCTACTAGGTTTGTTTTGCAAAAATGCAGTCTTGTGTTGACGTTGTAGAAAATGACACCTTTTTGATTTGTCAAAATCAGCTGTTTTTTTTTATGCAAGTCTCTATTCAAATGGCGGAAGGCAGTTGAGATATCGATTTTCAGATTCTTAGCAATCGTTTTCGTCGGAATCTTCGGTTTATCCTCCACGATGGAAAGCCGAGCATCTTCATCGACGTCGGATTTTTGTCAGCATGGTTGATCGTTTAAGTTAAAATCACCCTGACGAAATCTGTCAAATTACTTTTTCACTGTCCAAAGAGCTGAAGCATGATTGAAATAAATCTTATGAATGTCTTTGTCGCAGTTCTGACACTTACTCCTTTCCGAAATTCATAGAGCATAATATGGTGTAAAACAACTTTTTATCCTTCGTCTTTAAGGTTTTCATTTGTGGACAAAACGTCACACTTGAAACTGAATGACGTAAGATTTCAATCTCGAACAAAGCAGAAATTGGCACCAAAACAGACGCCAGTGCCAAGTTTCGGTCAGTTTATTTTAACTATGAAAATCGAGTACGAACTTTTTCATAACTCTGATACTTGATGTGTTTTGGATTTAGAAAAAAATCTTTTTTAGATCGTTTAAAATATCTTGTCAAGAGAGCCACACTTTTGTTGGTGATAAAAAACATGAAATTGGATAAAAAATGAAATTAAATGTGGTTTTGAAAGCATTTCAATCATTTTTGTTTATCTTCTTATGTGAAACACCACGGAAATTTTCCCTCCTCGATAAACTTTCACTTGAGCATGGAAACATATACAATTGTAGATGATATGGAAATGATTTGTGCAAATAAAATCTTCGTTAGTATTAAGGGATTATGTTTTGTTGATGTTATCAAACGTTTCACTTGAGCTATTTTTCGGGTATATGATTCGTAAGGAACCTGCTTGCTATATAAATCAGCATTCTATTTTGTTTTTCTACACCGATCACTGTTGCGCTGTGGTGCAGTAGATATCGGCTCGGAACGAGAAATCGGGGAGCCGAGTTTGAATTCCAGTTGAATTCGTTGCATTCACTTACCCGCAAATATCCTTTGGAAAGATATTAATCCGTCTCTACCTTCCACTTATAGGTTAAATAACAGGCCAATTTGGGTTCTATAGCCTTGGCTAGCAATCAGTCCATGGCAGAAAGTAATGGCAACCTACTGCGATATCATATTTTGCACAGTCTCTTTCAAGACATAATGGTCCAAGCGTGTATCGCATATGGCATTTAACTGACTGACACCAATCACTGTTGCGAGAGGGAAAATACGCAACTCTTTCAGCTAACGAACATGTCACATCAGTTCTAATGTTAAAGGTTTTATCTACATAGCTTGTTATAAAATGAAATTGCCTTACAAATCCTTAAAAGTAATTTGTTGAAACTCTGTGTGTGTGCGCAAGTTTTCTGCGTATTTGTGAATGTAAGCGTGTACGGACGAACATATATGCAACTATACTGTTCGCAATCAACAATGCAAAATATCTGCCATTCCCTCCGATCTAACATCAAGCACTGAAAAAGAATGGCTGAGCTACATAAATGTTTGGATCAACTGAATAAAAATTCATTCAGTTGAAAAGTTCTTCGATTTTATTTATGTGCGTGTGTGTACAAATTTTGGAGTAATCATGGCAAGTTAGAATTATTTTCAGGTTTATTATAGATCAATGTTTTGTAAGATTACGCAAATTATTTTGAGCATCATAAGGAAAAGAGTTCTTTCACTATGTGTGCACGCGAAAACATTCGAAGAATTTCTACATTTGAAATAGTAGATTGATTAGGAACAAGAAGATAAAATACTTTATACTCTCTCTTTTGATATAAATCTGCTTCATTTAATTATTTGATCTTTTCATTTTTTTTATAAAACTCTTGATTTTTTTAAGGCAAGAAAATCTTCAAAGTCAACCATTTTATATCGATTAAAGAAAAACTGAAATAGATGAAAAGTTCATAAACAGATATCAATCGATCACATGGTTAACACTTTTCTAGTTTAGATTGCTAATCATTACTCTATAGCAGTCTCTCAAATACATAGTTCTTATATTTAACTTAGTATTTTACAGGGCTACAAAGTGTAGCTCCTTGTAAAGATTAGCCTCACTTTATTGGCAAAGTTGCTATTAGTTCATGTCTGCCAGCATCACTGCAATCCACAATACAAACGAAAACGTTCAAAGATTTGCTAATGTTTGTAAAGTGGAGTGGGTTGAATTTTGAGCCAGATAAAAGTTGATTGTCTACACAATGTTCCCCAACCTCTACTGTCAATCAAACACCACAGATGTTATAACGAACAAATAAAAGGTGTGGATTGATTACACTAATAGAAAGGCGAATCGGCCATTTAGCGAATGATGGCTTGCAGACAGGGGCATGAGTTAAGCGGTGCTTACAAAGTGAAATTAATACTTGAAAACTTATGTCCAACTTCTTGATGAGAATCGAGTTTATTTGTAGCGTCTGGTTACGATGTTTGTGTCAGTCTATCTTTTAATTCATTCACCACTTTCGCCATTTTTTAATTATTTCAGGGTTGAAATTTCTATTTCAGCAAAAAATCGATATTGTCCAGGTTTTAAAATGATCAGAATGGTTCAAAACTTTTAGAGAATCATATTTTTTCTCTTAAAACTTTTGCCTCTATTCTCATTTTTAAAAAATTTACTATTTCATGATTTCTAAAAGATTCAAAAACAATGATTTGGAATTAAAGACAATGATTTGTTTATTTAGTTCTCACTGATTCTTGATGATAATATTCACGATAATAATAATAATAATAATAATAATAATAATAATAATAATAATAATTATTAATTTTTTCTTCGTATATAATTTAAATTGTATTTTTTCTTCGTATATAATTTAAATTGTATGTTTCTTTAAATGATCCTTAAATAGATTTATTAAATAGTTTTCTAAAGCAAGACAAGGAAAAAAAAAAAAGAAAAGGGAAAGGGGAAAAAAAATGAGAGAAAGGGGGAAAAAAAAACGACGAAAAACACTAAAAAACCGTTCGATCTACGATATTCTTTCTTAGAAAGAATATGTAATAATTTATTTATATTTGTTCGTTCATTTTATATATTTGTTTATTTTTCGATAATCTTATTCTCGTTGGATTTAATGAAGGTGTAACACAGAATGCAGTGGGCGAACAAGTTATTATTTTTAAATGTTGCGGTGGTAAACTCAAGGGTATCCACTTTTTCTTTCATATTAAATTTTGAATTTTTTTGCAAGGACAAAGGTTAATAGTAGCAATAATTGTTTTTTTTTTTTATTTTAACAATACTCTCTAAGTGCAGTGATGTTTTTTTTTTTTTTTTTTTTCCCCGTTGAACGGCCGTTACGTCCAAGTTTGCTTGTTTTTTTTCAACCAGCGTCTCTCTCTTTGAATTTTTCTTTTTCTCAATATGAAATTCTGTTTTAATATGAACAGGATTTTTTCTTTAGATATTAGCAAATTTTTTTTTTTTTTTTTTTTTATGAAATTCTGCTTTATTTTAATTTATCTGTTTGTTCTTTAAATTAACCTAAATAAAATCATCCGTATTATATTTCCTTTAGCTGTCGATATTTCGTAAAATTTTTTTTTTTAACTATTATAATTTTCTTAAAAACAAAACAAAACAAGAAAATAAATTAAATCCGATGAAAAACAATTTATATGGTATTATTTTATAGAAAGTCTACGTATTTAATGATATATTTATTTTTATTTATTTATTGATTTAATTTACTTATTTAATTTATCTTATTATGATAATCCTATTTTTGACCAACGACTTTATTGAAAAAATAAAAGATAAAGTGGACGAACAAATTATTACATTTATTTTTATTTTTATTTTTTTTTTATTTATTTTTTTTAACAAACTACTCTAGTAATATTGATGTTTTGTTTCGTTGAGCCGTCTTTCTCCTTGAATTCCAATCGCGTCTATGTCAGATGTTGCTTGGCAGCCCATTTAGGAGAAGGAAAACTCCGAACAACAACCCGCAACTCAAGGTGTTAATCGTGCCGAGGAGTGAATGGCTACTGCGTTGTGAGGTCACAAACGATCACCTACAGGCTTCGGGACCCTGTTTGTAAAAGACCGTTACCCAACGTGCCGGGCAAATTTGGGTGGACTTTTGGACCCGTGCGTCACTCGTGGGAAAAACATGAAAAATACAAATAGAAATAAAAAGTCCAGTATGGCTCTTCCAGTGGATAAACAGGGAGCCCGTCCTTCAGGAGGGAACCTACCTGAGGTCGAAAAATCTGCCATAGGAACAAACTCCTACACAAAGAATGAATCTTCAGGTCCCCACAACCAGGATAATCCTAACGATGGTCCTGAAAATTCACCAGCTAGATCTACAACCGTATATTTAAAGAAAGAAAAAATAAAATGGTCTCGTGAGGAGTACAAAGTCGTTATGACTGCATTTCATGAAGCGTTACTCAAACCTAAAAAAAAACGTGACTCGCCAAACATATGACATTTGGCGTGAAAAAGTTGGTCAAGCAAATAGAAAGTATATTGACGAAAATAAATTAGCCAATGTACGTAGGTACATTATTCGTAATAACCGACTGACAGAGGCTGAAATCAATGAAATTAAAAGAATTGTAACAAGAAGAGACGAATCAACAAAATATGAAAAGAAACCGGAATCAGAAATAAAAAGTAATAACATCAAACAAGCCACAGGTCATAATGTAGAAACCGTGAAACATGCAAATCACTGCGAAGATAATGCTGTAAGTTTAAAAGTGCTGGAAAGGTGTGATCTGAGTCAGTTAAAAGACAAAAATAAAACGAGTTCAGAACACATCGAAGATAATTATTTGACGTAAAATAAGAACAATATACAGGAAGCCAAGATAGAAATAAAAAACCATCTAAGTCAAATACAAAATATTACAATGGAGGAACGTGAACAGCTCCCAAAATTACAACCAACAAAACATAACCTCCGTACTATTAAACTCTACAATGCAGCACTGAAATCAATACTGGATGAAGACCCTCATACAAATCTTAACGAAATAATATATGCATCAGCAACAGCAGCAACAAAAAAATTGAATATCAAAATAAAAACAAGGCAGTCTCGTAGACGTGAAGATCCACCTTGGAAAAGAAAAATAGAAAAAGAAATCGAACAACTTAGAAGTGAATTATCAGTACTGGATGAACTGAGTAGAGGAATAAATGTAAGAACTAGGAAAATTGGATTGCGCAAGAGATAGAACGAATGAAAAATAAACCCGAACAGACATGGTCTGGAATTACAGAAGATGATGTTAAATATGCACTAAAAAAAGCACACAATTGGAAATTCCCAGGTATAGATAAAATTCCTAACTTTTGGCTATATTATTTAAATGCAGCACATAAAAAACTAGCCAAAGAACTTCAAGAAATGGTTGACGATCCCACTAAAATTCCTGCATGGATGACCAAAGGAATTACATTTCTTCTACCCAAGAATGGTGACACAAACAACCCGAAAAACTACAGACCAATTACATGTCTTCCGACAACATATAAACTATTAACATCTATTTTAACAAAACAGACATATTTATTCTTAGAAAGAAATGACATGATACCGCTTGAACAAAAAGGGTGCAAACGTGGTTGTTATGGTTGTAAAGACCAATTGCTGATTAACAAAATGATCCTGGAAAACTGCTACAGTACAAAGAAAAATCTTAGTACAGCCTGGATAGACTATCGAAAGGCATTCGATAGTGTGCCACATTCCTGGATTTTAAAGACTTTAAATATATACAAGATATTGCCCGTCATCATCAATTTCATCAAACAGTGCATGTCTATATGGAAAACAACCCTTTACCTCAATCATATAAATGGAACCTATAAGTCTGATGAAATAAACATCAAAAGAGGTATATTTCAAGGTGATTCTTTATCTCCCTTACTACTCTGCATATCATTAATAGCACTAACCAGTCAACTTAATAAGACAGAATGTGGTTATAAAATAGGCCAAAAGAAAATAAGCCATCTATTTTACATGGATGACTTGAAGTTATATGCTAAGAATGATAATGAGCTGGAAGGTCTTCTGCAAACTGTAAAATGCTTCAGCGAAGACATTGGAATGAAATTTAATTTGAATAAATGTGCTAAAGCTACAGTTTTACGTGGATCAATACAAGAAACATCCTCAATTAGCCTAGGCCCTGCTGTAACAATAAAAGAATTGAAACCAGAAGAAGCTTATAAATACCTAGGTGTAAATGAGAGTGAAAACATTCACCATAAAAAAATGAAAGAAATAGTGCGTAAAGAGTACTATAGAAGGCTACGAATGATATTAAAAACTGAATTAAATTCACAGAACAGAGTTATGGCCATTAATAGCCTTGCAATCCCAGTTGTCCAATATAGCTTTAACATCTTAAACTGGACTCTAAACGACATCAGGCGAATGGATGCTAAAACAAGAAAGCTTCTTTCTAAGCATAAGATGCATCATCCAAAGGCTGATGTAGACCGTCTATACATACCCCGTAAAGAAGGTGGAAGAGGTCTTTTTCAGCTGGAATTGTCATACAAGACAACAACTATTGGCTTACTAACATACATAGAAACAACAAAGGATTGGATGATACAATTAGTAAGGCAACATGAAGAAAGAAAGAAAAAATATTCAATAATAAAAGAAGGCAGTAAATTCAAACAAGAGTTACAGTTAGTAGATTCTGTAGAAAAGCAGAACGGAAGCCGAGAGCCGGCTATTGCGGCAAAGAATATGAAAATGAAAGCCAAAGATAAAGCTCTTGAACAGATGAAACAGCGCTGGCAAGACAAACCTCTGCATGGCCAATATCCAGTACGTGCCAATAAATCCAATGTTGACAAAGTTAATACTCATCGATGGTTACGTGCATCTGGATTAAAGTCTGAAACTGAAGGCTTTATTCTTGCAGCACAAGACCAAAGTCTTTTCACGAGAAACTTTCAGGCAAATATTATGCATAATAATATGGATCCAAAATGCAGGTTTTGTGATAAACACCAAGAAACAATAGACCACCTAATCTCAGGCTGTTCTGTGCTTGCTCCAAATGAATATAAAAATCGCCACGATAGAGTTGGGCAATATTTACATTGGGCAATATGCAAACATTATGGAAAAGCTGTAGGCAAACACTGGTATGAACATCACCCAGCACCGGTTACAGAAATAGAAGATGTAACCATTCTATGGGATTACACCATCTACACAGACAGAAAAATTGAAGCAAACAGGCCAGACATTATTGTTAAAAACCAGAAGGAGAAAACTTGTCTATTAATTGATATGGCTTGTCCAGCGGATTGTAACATAGCAATCAAGGAATTTGAAAAACTGTCAAAATATAAAGACCTGGAAATTGAAATAGAAAAAATGTGGAAATTGAAAACAAGAGTTGTACCAGTGATAGTAGGTGCACTTGGAATGATAAAAAATGGAACAAAACAACACATTGAAAGAATCCCTGGAAACCCCAGCTTAAGAGATATACAAAAAATTGTCTTATTAAGTACAGCCCACACACTATGGAAAACGTTATCTATGTAATGCTGGGGATGATAGGGAAGATAGAAAAACATGAAATGGAGTCATAACAACACGCCACTACCTGCCTTAGGTCTCCCCGCAGACTTGGTTGGTAGTGAGACCAAAGCAGAAATCGAAATATGATGAAAAATGACATAATAATAATAATAATATACATAGAAACAACAAAGGACTGGATGATACAATTAGCCAAGCAACATGAAGAAAGAAAGAAAAAATATTCAATAATAAAAGAAGGCAGTAAATACAAACAAGATTTACATTTAGTTGATTCTGTAAAAAGCAAAACAGAAGCCAAGAAACAACTATTGCGGCAAAAAATATGAAAATGAAAGCCAAAGATAAAGCACTTGAACAGATGAAACAACGCTAGCAAGACAAACCTCTGCATGACCAAGATCCAGAACGTGCCAATAAATCCAATGTTGATAAAGTTAATACTCATCGATGGTTACGTGCATCTGGATTAAAGTCTGAGACAGAAGGCTTTATTCTTGCAGCGCAAGACTAAAGTCTTTTAACTAGAAACTTTCAGGCAAATATTATGCATAATAATATGGATCCAAAATGCAGGTTTTGTGATAAACACCAAGAAACAATAGACCATCTAATCTCAGGCTGTTTTGTACTTGCCCCAAATGAATATAAAAATCGTCACGATAGAGTGGGGCAATATTTACATTGGACAATGTGCAAACATTATGGAAAATCTGTAAACAAACACTGGTATGAACATCACCCAGCACCGGTTACAGAAATAGAAGATGTCACGATTCTATGGGATTACACCATCTACACAGACAGAAAAATTGAAGCAAATAGGCCGGACATTATTGATAAAAACCAGAAAGAAAGAACTTGTCTATTAATTGATATGGCTTGTCCAGCGGATTGTAACATAGCAACCAAGAAATTCGAAAACTGTCAAAATATAAAGACCTGGAAATTGAAATTAAAAAAAAAAAAATGTGGAAATTGAAAACAAGGGTCGTGCCAGTAGGTGCACTTGGAATGATGAAAAAGGGAACAAAACAACACATTTAAAGAATCCATGGAAACCCCTGCTTAAGAGATATACAAAAAATTGTCTTATTAAGTACAGCCCAGACAATAAGGAGAACTTTGTCTATGTAACGCTAGGGATGATATGGGAGATAGAAAAAACATGAAATAGAG
>JBBBDQ010000789.1:200000-427500 GCA_037127315.1 Ascarosepion bandense | reverse complement strand
CATTATTCGTGCACTTACATTCTTTTCCACAGCTCCATTATTTCAGCTTAGTACTAGGCTAGATTTATCTGCTTATATTTATATTGAAAATATATAGAAACGGAAAGAAAGCAGAAGTCAAATGTTAATCGTTGGTTTTCAACAAGTTTTGTAAAATTTTGATTTTCTCAAAATCATTTTAAGTGATTACATGTTATCAAAACAAATATATAAGACTGGGTGAGCACGTATAAATTAAAACATAAAATACACAGTTACAAATGAATGAATGAATGAATGAATAGAAAAGTTTACTAAGTCTGATACTCTGTCAATGTAATGGAGTTTCCAATAAAATTCAACTACTTTAGCGAGGGTCTAAAAGATTCGTTGCATAAATTTTAGCCTACGTTCATTTTTTGCCCAAACATTCAGAAATAATCGTTGTATTATTAATATTTTACTTTCACTCATAATATGGGACATTGTCATGGCATTTTAACTATGGGATTTTCAAGCATCCCATTGAAAATATAAATATATTATTTACTTCGTAATTTTATTGTTATAAAATAATTTACTAAGCATAGCGTAGATATGACACGTGAGTATTGATCACCCAGTGAGGTTCGAACTCTCGAGTTAGTAAGTGTAGCTTACTTGTGGCACAAAGCCGAAAACAGGGATCACCCAGTGAAGATCGAACTCACTAACTGATTTAGCGAGGCAAGCTTGCTAACTATTGCATAACGCTGATGTGCTCAATATTTTGTCATCTATTGTCTGGAGTGTTATTTCTCATTTTTATAGGACAAAAAACAAATGAAAAAATTGAAGGTTTTAGTTGAAAAAGATCGAAGTGTATGATAAAAATGTTATTGTAAGTTTCAAAAATTCATATATGCAAAAATAGGTTTCATTTTATTTTCAGTAAATAAATAACACCCTTTGTATTTTACACATTATTATGACCAAAACCAAACATTTTTCTAATTACATGGTCTAGGTATTCAGAAATATTTTTGACTAATCAGGAAAATTTGAATTGACGCTTGCTAAATATTAAGTAAAGCAATTTGCTGGGAGTTTAGTACTTTTGTGTTAATATTATGTATAATTAAAAAACTTATGTATCATTGAAGATCTTCCATTAGATCTACAACTACAAGTGATTAACCTACAGTCTAATGTCATATTATAAAACAAATACAAAGATAGGCAAAGTTAATATATTATTACAAATGTCTTTTTTCTAATTATTTTACCTCAACCAAGAAAATTAAGCCACTAGAACGCAAGGGAGTTACTGAGTGTAAGAAAATATGAGAGAAACTACGATTGATATTACATTCACATTTTTGATGATCAGAGTTGACTGGAAAGAGAGTTTCATAAACGAGAAGTGCAATAGAAGAAACTGTTAGCATAGAAATTAAGGTTGTATTTAGCCAATTAAACAGTGAGATGATGAGAAATTATCGCCAATCTAGTTCTACACTTAAATTCTTAAAGTCTAGGTACCATAACGGAAAGTTTATTAGAACAGTTACCACGAAAATATTTATAGAAAAGGCACAGGGAAGCTATGTCACGGTAAAGGGACCTGAACCGAGATACCATGTCAGGACCAATAACAGTGCAGGCTCTTTATTTTTTGGATTTTATCAATAATCTGTACATAAATTTTGTCCAAGAAAGCACAATGAGTCACATTAGGAAATCAGAACACTATCTCGTTAGGTATATAGAAGACCTGTGATAAAATGTGACAAGGTGTGGCATAGGGATTGCTACCCATATACCTCAGTTATGGAATCATTGGAAGAGCGTTCTTAGTTATCAAGTTCATTCAAACGGATAGGTCTATGAATATAGTTCTTAATAGCCAGTCCTCCGAGCCCCATGGTATCAATGCAGGTGTCCTTTATTGCTTGCTTCCTGATCCAACCATCTTTCTGTTTCACATTAATGATCTGCTTAAGAGTATACTTCGATCATTTTGAATATTGAATATCTGTTTACGAGTGCATCTCAAAAGTCTTCTATAACTAGAGCTGGGCACTTATCTCTCCTCTGACCTATGAACACAGTGGGTAAAAAACTGGCTTGTCACATTCAATACCTCAAAAACAAATTAGTAGAATTTTCGTATATCACAATGAATGAGTATTTTCTCAAGGTGACCGCTTGTCTTGAACGTTTATTATGACTTAAGCTCAAGTGAAACTCGTATATGCGATCCATAGCTACTGATACTGAAAAGATAGTCGGCTCCTTGTACCGCTCCAGTAAGTAAATGATTGCTATGCACTACATTTACAAGAACTAGATCAGACTGAAAATAGAGCAATGCTTTTACATATGAGATGGAGCTGTACAATCTTCACTTTTCAGTCTCGTTAGAGTCCAAAAGCGTCCACGCTACTTTCAGGGTGATGAATTATGTTCCACCCTATAACTCTTTCCCCACAAACGAAACCTTGCAATCTTCTGGATACTTTATCGTCATTTCCATGGAAAATGTTCAAACGAGCTACATTACTTAGCTCCAGCAACTTTAAACCTCACAATTAAAACTCGCCAAGTCGCATACACTGAGGCAAACCACCAGAAATCCTTTTGTAATCTATTATT
Source organism: Ascarosepion bandense (assembly GCA_037127315.1). NCBI lineage: Eukaryota > Metazoa > Mollusca > Cephalopoda > Sepiida > Sepiidae > Ascarosepion > Ascarosepion bandense. Next base: position 424,887 of record JBBBDQ010000789.1, on the reverse strand, counting down.
GAGAAGTAAGTTCCACTCGGACAGCTGTTTTTCACACGAACTGCTTATTTGTGCACCCGAGTCTAAAGAGGATCCACTACAATCTTAACCTGTTCAAGTCTTTCACACATATCCTTATAAACAGCGCCTCCTAACTTTTATTACACTTACTACTCACATCGCAACTTTCTTCAGTAGGGTAGGTGGATTTTTAAACGAGGCTCTTGGACAGAGTAGATAGTTGTGGTATGATATTATAAAACCACGCATAATATATTCTACGTTAAAATTTCCATTCTATTTGAAATCAATTAATTAATATTTCGGAGATTGTTGCGGTGTTAACTGAAAGAAATAAGACACAGAGCCCGACAAGGAGAGAGTTTTAAGGAACTCGGTATTTATCTGAGCCTGCCACAAAGGTGGGATGTGGCACAAGGCCGTTTTTTACATGGGGAATTCCGAGCGCATACACTCGGGGAAAAATTCTCTGTAGACCCCGCTCTTGTCTGCTTTTCCTCCTACTAGACTCTGCCCTTCGGCATAGACTAGCTTGTGTTCCTCTCCACCCGAGACAGATGCGGCACAAGGTTAATTAAAGTGGGAAATCTGAGCCCTAAAGCCCTAAAGCTCAGCCAAAGATATCGCGTAGACCCTGCTTAAGGCAGGGTCGGGCTCTTGTTTGTTCACCCCAGACGAGACTATACTTCGGCGGGCTTCGTCTGGGTTCCTATCCCCCCTGAAGTAGAGAGTTGATCAAGAGAGAGTGACGGTGCGTGTCTTTTTAGTAATATTATTCCCGGTTTAGAAAGCCAAAATGGTAGAGAAGTTCCAGTCGAACTTCTTGGAAACTGGAGGAATCGTTTATGGTGTGTTGCGTTAGTGGCTGTGCATAGCAGCGTTCTAATAACATGCAGGGCCTCTGGGAGTAATTGTTCCCAGCTACTCCTTTTATCAGAAGCTGCTTATTCAACAGTTTTCCAGTTTTCCAGATTATTCCAATATGCCCTTCGCGTTGCCTTGAAGGTTATATGGTGTTGTTCTACTTACTGCTACTCCTTGAATTTGTAGGAATCGCCGTACACGTTCGGATTTAAATGAAACCACTCTGTTCGAATGAATATACGTGGGTAGTCCGAAGGCGGCAAAAACTGAGCAAAGTGCTTGTATGATCGTTGTTGAGGATACATCGGAGCAGGGTATCGCGAAATGAAATTGCGAATATTCATCAATTATTGTCAACATGAATTTGTTGCAAGTTTTTGACGAAAGCGAACTTTTAAAATGCAATGCTATTCTTTCGTAGGGTTGCATGGTTTTTATGACATTGCTAGTGTTAGGACGATAGAACTCTTTCTCTGTTATGGGAGATAACGGGAATTTTGATATAGTTGTTTAAAAGGTAGTTTTATTTTTCTTGAAAACAACGGCATCCACTTATAGTGTGTGAACATTCCTAATGTACAGTGTAGAGCGGGTAAATCATTTGGGACTGATAGGCTGAGTAATGGGATTTCTGCTTGCCTCGAAGTCCGTATATCGTTCATCGCTGGGCTTTATAGCTACCTGATGATAGACACTTTTGAGGTTTAGAATACTAAATAGACTGTTTTTAGCCTTTTCCTATCGTCTCGTTTATTCTTGGCAGAGGGTAGACATCCAGCAGAGTAAACCGGGCTAACTTTCCCAGACGAGACTCTAATCTTCGGCGGAGCCTCGTCTGGGTTCCTCTCCGTCTAGAGGCAGACAGTCTGACATAGAGAGAGGATTAATGAACTGATATTTACTACCTTCCTACTACGGCGAATTCCCAAGGCGGATACGGTAAGCTCGGTACAAAATATCTCGTAGTCCCTGTTTAGTCGGGCTCTTGTCGCTTTTTCCCCAGACGAGACTACTTTTCGGTGTAGTCTCGTCTGGGATTCTCTCTTCCCAGCGGCAGAGAGTTTGACATAGAGAGAGCTTTAATGAGCTCTGAATACAATATGTATTCAGAATAGATCTATTAATAGAGCAAATGGAACATACCACGATTATTTCCTAGAGTAATATTTTTTAAACGTTTTATTAAAATGTCTGATAAAAAACGCTAAATATGGGAGATGTGTTTAAAATATTTTGCTAATACCTTTCTTTTTGATTACAGACTATGGAAATTTTTAACCCAGGCTTTGATTTTAAAAACATTATAATAGATAGATAAAAGGCTAAAATAAAAGTAAGGAGACATGAAAGACACACTGAAGATATTAAAAAGCTTGTTTGTTTAGGAGGTGTTGATGGCAAGTTTAATAATGAAATTTTGTTGTATAAAGAAGTTATAGGGATAATGGTGACATTAAACTAAAAAATGAAAGGGATCCAGAACACCATGTACTCAACATACAAGAATTGAGACTTGAAAATACCATACAGTATTTCCAAGTACAGTTGCCACTGGTGATGTTCTAGCAGAAAAAGCTTTTAGTGTTTGGGAAGAATTTGATAGGCTTAAGAACTTAAGGCTGTTCTTCTCGACAACAGAAATACAAATACTGTGTGTTAGGCAGGCCTTATTAATGGTTTGGAGAAGAAGCTCCATTGAAAATTAAATTCAATTTGTTGTTCATTAAATTCAGAAATGTCTTAAATATGTTGATGGGACAACAAGAAGCCCGACTGCTCTTAAAGGTCCACGAGGCAAATTGTGTGAAAGAGAATATCATGATTTACCTTAAGTAGAATTTATGAAAATTGATCGCCCTCTTAATAATATGGCACTTATAGTGAAATTGGGGGTTCTAAGTTAAGACCAATAGCTTCTTTTGGAATATACCCTACAGATTTCCAAAGGTAAAGTTAACTCTACATTTGCTGTCTGGAAAATTGAACCATTAAGTAATTCAAGATGGTTAACTTCAGCAACCTTTGGAAATCCATGACTAGCTTCATCAACTTATTAAATTTATTATTGAAGTACATGCAATTAACTGGTTTGAGATCAAGGGGGATAGAAAATTCCGTAACTAGTAGCTGTAGATATTCAATATTTCAAGAAGATTTAATATAGTGGTTTGGCTCTGATACCTGAGAATGTGTTGTATTCGATGATGGAGACAGATGAACTTGAAGTGAGAAAAGTATCACTAAAAAAAATTTGTTAAAATTTCTGTAAGTAAATAGACAGAAATAAACTGATTTAAAGGATAGTTTTCAAGTTCTATTTACTAAAAATATAATAAAATTGATTTTTATCCTTTCAGAACTTGGAAGCCACCCAAGAAAAGGTTTAATAAGATACGACATATAAATTTTGGTCAGAATTAATAAATCTATCCCAAAATGGGATTTGTGTGCAGCCACTGAATGTTTAGAGAAAATTAAATTCAATTAAATTCAAGCATCTGTTATAAATAGCACAAAATTAGAGTCGCTTGATTTTGCTTCACACTCTCATAGTGTTGAAAGAGTACTGAAATTAACATCTGAAGTTTCTAATGTTGACGGTTTTGAAGCATCATACAGACACATTCCTGCTGGGACATTCTGTTGTCAACTAAGACCTACCTTTTTTTCTAAAGGCTTTTAGACTGAAAATTTTGATATGGTGATATAAATATTTGAATTGAGTTAGTTTTCATCTAATATAAAATTTATTTATTAAAATAGAACACTTAACATAGAACCCTTTTTTATTTACTGTTGAAATATTTAGTTTTCATTCAAATATTGCCAAAATCAATGGCTTTTTAAACGCGTTTTTAATACCAGTTTCTTCAAAAAAGGTTTAAATCTACGAATCTAAAATTTGTTGTGAGCTTTTATTTCATTAATTCCCAACTATTTAGACTTATCTAAAGTTGATTTGGAAAAAAACAGCGTAAAAATGTATGCTTAAGTAACCTACCTCGAGAAAGAAAATGAATGGATTTATTCTATTCCGGCATTTTTATTACTTTCACATACGATGTATCCACTAAAATAACCTATATATTAGCACACTGTGAATGCTCGTAATAATGATAAAATAGTGCATGATATAAAATAACAGCTATAATTTATAATAAGAATCTTTTTACAATTTCATCCTCTATATAATAATAAAGACCGTTGTATATATATATATATATACGCTCTCACATCCTGATTGAGCACTCTGGAAGAATGGGATACTTTGAAAAACAGTAGCTACTCTGGCATGTACGCATCGCTCATTCACTAATGAATTAGATCACTCTGGCTATTGGGCGTGTATAATGACAATATACTTGCTAAAAAATCTGCCTCCTTTAACCGTGCGCCCATGGCCCAAGAGAAGAACCACCGACTGACGCCACTTCCTGGGTTAAGAAGCAATCGGAGTCTAACCGTACTGATGAGCTGTGATACAGCGAAACAGATCTGTCTTCGGATGACTATATATATATTCACTTAGTTATTGGAAATCTCCTGAAGATAACGAAAGGTTGAAAGCTAGGTTGCGGAAATAACTCATTTCCAAATGAAAAATAATCAAAAGTTCTACAATTAATATAGTTTACATTGCAACACGAAGATTTCTATGTTTTAAGATTTTACCCCGGCATTAGGCAATGTTAGCTCATTGTTTTGAAAATGATTTTAATTTGAATATATGAAACAATACGCTTGTTATTTATGGATGAGAGAAGACAGGAAAATTATGTGTGTGTGTTCAATTTAACTAATCAGAATGGAGATCCACTTTTAAGACATAGGTTATATTTTTGTGGCATACACAATTTCTTTTTTCCATCTTAACGATTGAGGCACTATCATCAACGTATCTCAGCCATAGAGTTGGTTTTAGAGTTGTGAATTCTAATGCCATTTCTTCAAAGTATTCCATGTATATTTTAGCCAGTGATGGTGATAATGGCGAGCCCATTGCTAGTCCATCATCCTGCCGATATATGTCTGATCCCAATCCGGAGTGTATTGTGTGTGCAGGAAGTCAGCGTCTCCATCTGATTATCTAGTGGAATACTGGTACGTTCTCCTAGGGATGATTCCGAGGCCATTCTGTCCTTGACTATCAATAATGCATCCACCGTGGGTACCTTGGTGAACAAACTCTCCACATCCAGAATCCAGACTCACCATCTGGCTTCATTGGATGCGAGCATCTTTGATAAGTTTCACGAAGTGGGCGGAGTTTCGAACATATTATGGTGACTCTACTATCATTGGGCCAATTATATCTAAGAGGAAGCAACTCAGAGATTGGCACACCGAGCCTAGGCTGCTAACAATCGACCTGAGCGGAATACCATCTTTATGAATCTTAGGTAGACCATACATGCGAGGTAGCTTGCTGCAACGTTGAGAGATTAGGATCTGCGACAGCTGTCGTTCCGTTTTCAACATCGGGTCTATCCTTTTCTTGTTATAGCTACCACTTCGAATGAGGTCTTCCAGTTTCTTGAAGTATTCAATTTTTTCCATCACTACAGTTGCGTTGCTTTTGTCAGCTGGTAGTATGATGATGCTCTCATTCCTCTGTAGGATCCTGATTGCCAGCCTCTCCTCTTTCCTGATGTTTGGTTTGTAGTTCCAGACTACAGCAGTGGTGAACAAGTAACTTAAAGTCGGGTTAGAGGGAGATAATTCATGACTACGCACAAAGAATGAGAATGATATACTCCAGTTAGTGTAATAAAGGGTTCGGTTCGAAATCTCTAGCACCTGAAGAAGGCCGGAGTACAAAGATGAAGACAATAGTCCAAATAATTTAAATAGTGTAAATACTACATCATCTCAGAAATATAAAGGAATTATTGTCTTAGTTTAAAAGATTATTCCAAGGAAAATTTTGATATAACAATGGGATCTTTAGACTCTGCCGAGTCTTCAAATCTGTTTGGTTTATTTGTGTTATAAAATTTTAGAGCCCATAAGGATATAAATACAGAAGATATTGGATTATACAGAAATGATGGCCTTATGGTACTGAGGATTTCCACAAATTTTAAAATAGATAAAAATAGAAAGTTAATATATAGAGAATTTAAAAATCTTAATTTAAAAGTGATTATTAATACAAATATAAAAAATAGATTTCCTTGATGTAACTTTAGATTTAGAAAATAGTATATACTAACCATATAAAAAACAAATCCAAATCCTTTATATATCCACCAAAAATTTACCCATCCTCTATGCATTATCAAGCGTGTACTTTCATCCATAGAGTATAGAATTATCAGAAATTCGGCAAATGAAGAAGTGTTTAATAATCGTAGTAATTTATTTTACTGCCTTAAAAATAGTGGATATAAAAGCCCAAATATTAAATATGTAGAAGAGAATATCTACCCCGAAGAAAAAATAGGAATAAAAATATTATTTGATATACATCCCCTTTCAACCAAATGTTTTGCAGTAAATTAGGCAAAACATTCCTTGCTTTGATTAAGAAACATTTTTTGAAGCAAGATTTGATTAAGAAACATTTTCCATTATTTTTTTCAATAAAAATTAAGCTATAGTTGTACGAATAATTTGGAAAAAATTATAAAAAATCGTAATAGTTATATTTAAAACAAATTAAACCTAATTGAAAATAAGAATCATCTAATAACTCAAATCAATAACTTAGAAAATAATAAATGTAATTGCAGAAATCCTATAGTCTTCGTTAAAAAACAGGTGCCTTACAGAATCCATGGTTTATCAATGTACTATTTCTTTTATGGAAAACCCTAGTAATATAAAGATTTATGTGGGTAGTACTAAGAACCCGCTGAAAAAAGATTTTATCAATGCACGTCTTTATTTAACAGTAATAACTACTGAAATAGAACATCCCTATCGAAATATCATTGGAATCTAAAAGAAGTAAATAAATTTCCCACATTAAAATGGAAAATTTAAAAAAAGCTAGAATATTTAAGTCTTTAAACGACACATGCCCCTTGTGTCTATATGAAAAACTATAAATTATTAAATTCTTTAAGAAAAAATCTATTAAATATAACGTCATGAAATAAATGTCATATGTAAACATTGGAAAATGTTCACCTTGGAATATGATTAAAACTTTTTCATAAAAGAATAACCATTAAATTACATATATCTAATAATTTGATTCGTATTATGATACAATAATAATTAAAAAGATATTAAAATAATTAGATAGATATTAACATTTTTAATAATTAGATATTAAAATTCTATATTATGATGTTAAAAACTGTATTATAATACTAAAATTGATATTAAAATTTTGTATTATGTTATTAAATAGATATTAGTATAATTAAATAGATATTCGAATATTTAACAATTAAATAAATATTAAAATGTTTACAAAATAAATGTTTATGATAAATTGGAATAAAAAGCATTCTGAACCGAAATAAAAATAGTATAATTACACTTAAAGTTCCCTTTAAGTCAAATGAAAAATATAAAACGTTTTCTTTCTTTTCTTTTTGTTTTAAAAAAGGCTGGGACACAAAGAAAATGAATCTTGTAACAACAATAGATACATGCAGTCTATAGAGTGACTCGATCGACTCACACTTTTCCCATCAAAATTGAAAGAAGAAATCTTGTATTCCACAAAAATATAACCTATATTTTCAAATTTAAAAGTGGACCGCCATTCAGATTAGTTAAATTGAGCACACACATAAATTTTCCTGTCTTCTCTCATCCATAAATAACAAACGTATTGTTTCATATATTTAAATGAAAATCATTTTCACAACAAATTTAAAAGTGGATTGCTATTCTGATTAGTTAAATTGAGCACACACATAAATCTTTCTGTCTTCTCTCATCCATAAATAACAAGCGTATTGTTTCATACAATCAAATGAAAATCATTTTCACAACAATTGACTGATGACGAGGTAAAATCGAAACAGAAAAAAAAGTATACTTTTTAAACACTGTGACGTTGGTATACGATGCACCAGTACATCAAGGAAAGCAAGTTTGAAATTAATCTCTTTCTTAATAGTAAACCTTAGAGAAGGATATAGGAGAGAAATTGATCAGCCTCAGCTTCGTCATTAAATAAACAAAATGTATCATCAACATAGCGACAATACAAGGAGGGATAAAATAGATTGTTAAATAATTTGTTCTCATAAAACCCAACAAAAATATTAGCCAACGTAGGACCCAAAGGAGAGCCCATAGCTACACGATCAATCTGACGGTACATTATGTTGTCCAAACTAAATTCAACTGATGAAGTGGCAAACTTCATTAATTCCACGAAAATTGCTTCAGTAACATCTGGAGAAGACAAAGAACTGCGATAAAGAAAATCACTGCAAATATTAATTGTTTCCATCAGGGGAACACAAGTAAATAAAGAGCATACATCATATGAACAAATGAACTGACCAGAAGAAGGACAACCTTTAATAAGCTCAAACGAAAGAAAATAAATCCTTTATGGTAAATGAAACAGGTTGTAGCAATTTAGCAAGCTATTTGGTCACCTTATATTATGATGACTCTATCATTGATAATATGGATCTTAAAAGTACCCATTTTTATGTATTTTTGGAAGAATATTACAGATTAGATCACAATTAAGAATATTACCAATTAGAGGACAATTAAGAACTTTGAGGAATAATACTTTTTTTTTACGAAAATGTATATTGCAACTGCTTTTTTCCATTTTTTTTTATTCAATTTAGAATAAGGAGAACCAAACTGAATTCTAGAAATAGAAATACAAATAGAAAATAGAAGATATGCTATAACTCCTTTCGGCTAGAATTGAAGTGCTTCATGTGAAGTATAATGAATGATGGTATGAATGCGTCCACACACATTCATTTTTCTCTCGTTACATAGGATTTCTTCATGAGAGGGGTTGCCAGAAATATTAGCTGCTAAGTTATAAAATAAACTGATATTTTAAGACACAAGAAATATGGTTACATGGTGGAACCGAATGCGAAGGAGATTATTTTCACTTTCTCCTTCTATCAATTGTTTGAGCTAGAATTTGATGTTCTTGCTCATAGCTTAGATTTTTGTACTTCACCTACCATGTCAGATACAGAAAATATCTTTTCCGAGTTTGAGGTGTTGTTTTCGCAACTTGCGAAATCTGTCCTTGTTTCTTCGGATGTTCTTGATAACCTTAGAACCAAATTAAATAATTATGCTCACTTGTTTTCTAGTACGCTTGTTGTTACTTCTGATTCAAATTGGAGAGTTGAGCGCAGGCATATTATCAGAACTTTAAAAGAAAAACGTGATTTAGTGATTTCTAAACCTGATAAAGTAGCTGGTGTAATCTTAATGGATTACACCGACTATGTTAATAAGATGCTATCAATTTTAAATGATACAACAATTTATAAAATTAGGCCCTGTTGAAAAATGTGATGACAGTAGAATCAAACTGCATATTCCACTGAAAATCAGGACCATACTTGACAAGAAACTAAACTTATCCGTAACACTTATTGTTCCTCGGTTTGTGAACATCTTATAAAAAATAGAAAGTGTGCCATGGAATTTAATGTAGATTAATTTTCCGTATTGGCCAATTCACATTCACTTTTCTATTTGAAGGTGCTGCAGTTTGTTTACATCAGGTCTATCAGGATCTCGCTGTGTAAACAGCGAGAGTGTTGCCGGGCCTTGGTGTGATCAGTCTCTAGTAGTTCATTCCCCTTTCCCAGCATTGACCACTTACATTTTACAGCAAGTTCTCTCAGTTAAAAGCTTTGCCGAGCGGGAGCGAAACTGGTTGTTTTTTTGTTTTAAATTTTTTCTTCATTATACCCTGCAATATAAAAATTATTACTTTTAAAGCAATATATATATATTGCTTTAAAAGTAATATATATATATATATATATATATATATATATATATATGCTTTAAAAGTAATATATATTATATATATATATATATATATATATATGTGTGTGTGTGTGTGTGTGTGTGTGTGTGTGTGTGTGTGTGTGTGTGTGTTTTCGTTGGATAACACTGACAAGGTAATTTTATTCAATTTTATGTTTTTCGTACAAGAGTTTCCTTTTCTATATTCCATCCTAGTTTGAATGTTTCCGTATTGAGCTCTGGTCGGGGAGATGAAGCTTTAGTTGTTTTGACAGACGTGTGGTGGTGTGTCCAACATAATCTTTTATTGGTCTTGTTTTCGTTAGGAATGCAATTCACTCCAGAGCTCTTAGATTGATAAATAATGTTTGGTCTGGTATAGTTTTGATTTTGACGACGAGATGTTATTTCTGATATTATGGTTAGTATATTTTAATTTTTAGAGTAGTTAATTAATGTGATATTTTTAATTTGTTCAACATGAGTAATATATTTTTTATAATATTGCTTATCGTACTAAATTCAATACGCAACATACCATTCTATAACCCGAGTGTGATGCATAGAAAAAATGCAAAAATCGTTTAAAAGTATTGCAAGTCTTTATTATTAAAAAAAAATTAATAACATGAATTACGAAAACAGCCTCAATAAAATTGACCATATTTGAAAATTAAAATATTCCTATTTCAGCAATTTTTATACCTTCTACAATTGCATTTACACGGCGAATACCATCGTATTATAATGAGAAAATAAAATGATTCAAATGACTAAGAATTCAGCTGAAAATTTCAGAATCAACAAAATTTTGAAGAATTTTCATTAAGTCCAGAAAAGAAGTTGAAAGTAAAACAAAAAACAAAAAAGAAAAAAAAAAGAAAAAAAGAAAAACAATAAAATACTAAGCAAAACCTTAGCCTTGTTCAACGAAATGTGTATTAAAAATAACTTGCCATCAATATATAAATACATCTTTCTCTCTCTCTCTCTCTCTCTCTATATATATATATATATATATATATATATATATTTATATATATATGTGTGTGTGTGTGTGTGTGTGTGTGTGTGCGCGCGCGTGCGAACAGGATGTAAATGTAAATGTAGGTGGGGTTCCGTACATCGACGTCATGAAAATGCTCCAACCTATACTACTTCTGCTCTGAGGTCTACTGGGTAAGTGTTAACTCCAGCTAGGTTTCTCACGACAAGGCGACGTTAATTAGATAATTCGAACAGGGTATGATAGACGGATGGAATATTCCGTTTCTAAAAGGTGTGAAAACATACCTGTTACTGATGGAATGCATTATCGCTTACGGTGGGCAAAGCAATGTCCGACCACACGTCCTTAATGATAGTGACCAGAAGTGCCTGGCTAGAATTATTTGTGGTAACAAACAAACGACAAAAATTGTAAACTAACATTGATTATAGAAAATATCAGACGCATATCCAACCTGGCGATTCACCGTTCTTTAACTTCTGCAGTTTATGCGAGCATGGTGATCCTGTTACTACAACGGACAGAGTGTCTTACCTTCATTCATTGATTGCATTCTCGAAGACTGACAAATATGTGGAGTGGTTACAACTTGTTACTACCTGATGGTAAAATTTTGGTGGAGGTTCAAAAAACATGAGACTATGAATCCCACTTGTTAACAATGTTCCGATGATGAATGTGTTCACTTATGTGTTTGATCCGCCTAAACACCTCAATGCTTCCTGATAATTTGCGCCCAATCGTTGGCTCCATCAACAAGGGATTTCAGCAGCACAATGCAATGTGTCATCAGGCCTCAGTTACTCAGAACTGACGCATTCCGGAAACTTCAGACAAATGGTGTAGCTATCACGTTTGTCCGACATAAATCCAATTGAGCATTTATAAAACATTCTGCAGATGTTTGTTCGCTTGCAATATCAGGGAACTGTGGACAGCTACCGAGATCTAATGTCTTAAAACTTCTCAAGAGGTTTTTTCACTATTTATGGAATCGATGCTATGTCAAATTGCTAGAGGGTATACGGGTTATAATAATGTATATATAACATGTATAATAGGTAAATTATATTATTATATATTGGTATTAATGTTTTATATATTAATTAAAAAATTATAAATATTATAAGAATAAAAAGTATTTAAAAATATCCTTGATGATTTAAATGTCAATTTTGTGTTGAAACACAACGTTTGAATATTTGAATACAAGAAGAATATTTGATGAGATATTAGTTTTATTTAGTTAAACAGAAACACCTATGGACAAACAATAGTTAGGTCAAAGTTGAAAGCGAGTCTGGACGCCCCATAATTTTAACCTTCTGCCAAAGTAGGTTTAATTTAACCATTTTAAAATTTAAACCTACTTAAAAAGTTTATTTTAGGAACAAGGAATTTACTTATATAACCATCAACCTTAAGCCCATAGATAAAATTTCAATTCACAAGTTCACCTTACTGGAATTAAATTAATTTTACAGACTGATGTGGTAGACGAAAATGTAAAATAAGACAGAGTTGATTACATGATTAAGATTGGCGTAAATGCTGATTTGTTATCTAGAAAAGAAAGCCAAATCGACTTTTACACGCAATTCAAGGAAAATTATAGAATTACTTTAAAAAATGAGTATCTTATCTTTTGCGTAACTTAGAATATAAACAAATTTTACCCTTCGTCAAAATTAATTACAAAACCAATTTACGTAGATATCAGTTCGTAAAATTTAAAACACTTTCAAACTGATCTTTTTCTTTTCCAACTTTTTAACCGGTTAAAATTAGAAAGTTTTATGATTTGTTGCTTCTCGAGGAGTGATTGTTAAACCAATTTACTAGTGCATGGTTGCCTTGTGCCAGATTATACTACTACTACTACTACTAATACTAATACTACTACTACTAATAATAATAAAGATCAGCTACTAAGGAATAAAGTGATCCTGGAAAAATCTCATCACAGCTTGGATAGATTACCGTAAAGCTTTTCATAGTGGGCCACATTCTTAGATTCTCTATGGCTTTGGAAATGTACAAAGTCTACTCGGTGATAGTAAATCTTCTTAAATATAGCATGGAACTGTGGAAAATCACATTGTATTTAAATCACACCAATCATTTGTTTGAATATTATACGAGGAATCGTTCAAGGAGATCCCATGTCTCCTCTTCGGTTCTGTCTCTCAGTAACCTCCCTTTCGAATGAACTAAACAGCAATAACTATGGATGCAAAGTAAAAAAGAAAGTGCTTAACCGCTTCATTTATATGGATAATAATCGGAGATCAAATTTGATCTTATCAGCTCCTAACATGTTGAATCAAATAGCATTTTTGTATTTCATAGAATAGTTAAGATCTCAGTATATTTTGCTAGAAATAATTTAACAAAAATGTCAGTAGACATTGTTGTTTATTGTTTTAGCACAGAAAACAAATAGAAACTTTTAATGATAATTAATTAGCATTCACTTTTTAAAATATTCAGATTTACTGTACTTAACTGATATATAACAACGCAATGAAAGCAAAGCTAAAAGACAGAGCGCGCTTCGAGACTAGCAATAATACAATAGCGAACTCTATTCATATTATAAAGGATATTAAGTAATTTATAGATTGTTTTCTTATAATAACAAACTTTCCTTTAAGAAGAGTCGTTGGAGATGATTATGACGAAAAGAAGGCAAAACACAGTGAGAGAAAAAGAAGTTTCATTCAATTCTCATGTGTCTGATAAGATTATCGTCAAATTGATAAATGGACAAGTAAACAAACTCGCTTTTTCCAGACTGACTTGTTGCGTGCTCTGAAAAAAAAGAGTGAAAGAATAAAAAGATAAAAAAACCAGAAAATGTCTATGAGATAGACCTTGGGAGAGGATTGTGAGAAAGAGAGGTAAAAGGCTTGAAAGATAAACGAAAAAAAACGTGGGAGGAGGGAGAGAGAGAGAGAGAGAGAGAGAGAGAGAGAGAGAGAGAGAGAGAGAGAGATTTAATTCAAGAGAAAGGGAGCAAGAGAAAAATGAGAAGGTGAATAAAGAAAGAGTTTTAGGAATAGAGACTTCCTCAATATGAGACATCGAAAGACAATGGGAGACGGTGGTGGGTTCGGGATGCGAAAAAATATCAAAAACTTAGAGGAGGGCTTGTCAACCGAGCGTAACCCGGCCAGCAATTCGATGTGAGATAGAGTGGCGTCCAGTGAAGAGAGGAACATCATGAAAACAAATCAAGAATCTAAAACAACGCTAAAAGATTTCAGGGTCCATTTCCTGAAGCAGTTACGTAGAACAGAATGAACTGGAATGGGGCGGGCTGTCAGTAAAGGAGGCAAAAAAGATAGGGAGATAATACAAATTACGAGCAGAAATAGGGGAGAAACAGTCATATTCCTACAAGAAAGCGTTCATGTGAGCCTGGATGACCACGTTGACTTAGAATGGTCTCAAATGTTAGGCGACTAGAGTTCATGAGAGAACAAAAAGGAGGATGCAAAACAGATACAAAACAAAGACACGTTGAAAATGTCGAACCAATTTACGTTTCATGAAAATACATGTTTTACTCAGAATTGAAGACCATGCAATTTGATTTATCGAAAATTTGATACAATTACATTACATATATTACATTACATATATTACATTACAACCAACAATTCAGAATTTTCTGAAAATACCCACTTGCAGATTAGTCACCTCGTAATTAGAAATATCATCATGTTTTGCGCCATTTAACTTACTAGATACCTTGAGATGCTATTAATTTAGACTAAAATCAGTTTAAAATTAAATGTTTGTTGTAAGTCAACAAATAAAAACGACGTCATACATGTTTACTCATATCACTACAATACAAAATCTTAAGTAATATTTAATTTTTCTTATGAAATTTTTGAATTTATAGCTCCAAATATGGGAGAATAGGATACATAAATTTCTATATAAGAAAACAATGTTTGATAACTAAATGACAAAATGAAAAAAAAAAATCTAAACAGAATATAAAATTTGTTACAACTGCTCCTAAAACAATAAGTGACTAAATTAAAAGAATAAGAACATAAAAGCTGAATTTACGTTACAGCCACATCCTCGTCACATCAGCCTCCCCAGTGTCTTTAGCAATCTTTTGAGGCTATCATCAACAAGTAGATTGCCAATCACCCCAACAAAAACAACCTCAGGCGCGACAAAATGTATGGATTTCACTGCTCTAGCTTCACTGATAGTGTTCTAACAGTCATTACGAATAGAATCAGTGAATCGCTTCAAAATAAATCTATCACAAAAGCAATCACGAAGGTTTTTGATATGTGCAACATTGGGGTGGCTGTTATACTAACTCTTCTGATATAGAATTTATGGGAGAGTCTCCTTGATTATCAAGTCCTTCCTAACAAGTAGGTTGTTGTAGAGATGTACACACCTCCCCAGAGGTGTGTACATCTTTACAACATCTTTTTTAAACAAAAAATACAAAGTTACAAGAGTAATATCGGGCACAAAATTAAGTTTTCATAGGAAAATTACGTGTAACATCACTCTTGCGTGTAACACTTAAAAAGCAGATGTTTACGTATCAAAAATTCCAACTTGAATTTACTAGGCGCTGATTGGTTAGAATTATTTGAACTGTGGAATTAGCCGATTAATTCATTCTGTGGAAAATTTCATTGTTCCTCAGGAAAATACTACAGCTAAAGAAACATCGAATAAGCTAAAAATTTTTCTCAAGATTTGAGAAAATGTACAAATTCAGACATTTTATTTAAAGTAAAAGAAGATGTGATACCAGTTTTTATTCCTAAAAGAAAGATACCTTGGAGTCGATTCTAACCAAATAAAAAAAAAAAAAAAAAAAAAAAAAGACGCGGAGCTATTGAAAAAATAAATTACTCTGAATGGGCCATGCCAGCGGTTTATATCAAAAAGAAAAATAAGATTAGTTTATATTCAGATTTTGCAACTGGGTTGAATAACTGCTTCCTACTCTATGTATATGGAGTAGGAAGCATAACAAATCCAGAGGATATATCTGCTAAATTAAATGGTGTTCATTTCTTTTTCAAAAAAAATCATCCATCTTTTCAAATTAAAGTGGATGACGTACGTCAGAAATATTTGACTATTGATACACATAAAGGACTCTGCAACTTTAAAAGATTACCATAAGCTATCTTATATATATTAGTTACTTAAAAGTAACTCCAAGTATATTCCAAGAAATAATTCTTTAAGGATAAAAATACTTAGGTCAAATAATCGACGAAGAAGGAAATGCAATTAAAGAAATGCCCACCCCCAACAAATTTTGGTGACCCTGCAATCATTTCTTGGATTAGGAAATTAATACTATTATGTGCCTGACATGTACAAATTGTGAGCACATCTGAATAATTTACTTAAAAAGGTACGGACAGCGGAATGTCAAAAGGCTTTTGAAGAAATCAAACTATTGACTTGACACATTACGACCCGCAGAAACAAATAATAGTAGCATCGGATGCGAGCGAATACGGCATTGAAGTGGTAATATGCTATAAATTCAAAGATGGTACAATGAAAACAGTCGCCTAATCTTAAAGAATTGTAACAAATACTGAAAAATGCTACAGTCAGGTTGAAAAGAAATAACTTTTTAAAAATTTTGCCGTAAAGAAATTTCACAGAATGATATTAGGAAGAAAATTCGTATTGCAAACTGATCATCGTCCATTCAGTTCTAAGAAAGGTATTCCCACGCATACCGCAAACAGACTGTAGCGTTGGGCTACATTTTTGTTGAACAAAGATTTCAATTTCTATTGTCAAAAAAAGTCAAACATATGGTTTGACTAGATTGATATTGAAATGGAAAGATTTGGAAGATGCTGTAATTGCTTTGCTGGAATCCGAAAGCCAAATCAAAAGTCTTGTGTGTAACGATATTAAAGAATTGCCCGTCACAATAGACGATATCAAAATTCATTTTAGAAAGATAAATTCATTGAAGAAACAAAAAAACAAAAAAACAAACAAAAAAAAACAAACAAAAAAACAAAAAAAACAAACAAACAAAAAACAAAAACAACTATGAATGGCGTTAAAACTAAAAATAACTATGGTAACAATAGTACAGCGTTTTCTATTTGTAATGGAATACTTTTGTACGCAGAAAGTGTAGTAATTCCATTGTCATTGCGAAAAGAAATTTTGAAACATTTCAAGTAGGACATCCAGTAATAGTAAAGTCCCAGATGAGATGCTACATTTATTCGCTAAAGTTGAACAAAAATATTGAAAATACAGTTAGAAAACGTGATGTTTGTAATTTAGCAGTAAAATCACCACCGGCTTGGCATGGCCGAGTACTGATAAACCATGAACAAGACTACATATGAATTTTGCTGGCACACTAAATGGTTCATACTATTTAATTACGGTCGACATTTTCACAAAATGGCTCCCGAGATATTGAAATGTAAACGACCGACTAGTGCAATAACTCAGTTTACTTCTAGTAGGTTTAAAGATTTCTGCAAAAATAATCCGGGTGAACATTTGACAACATCAATTCGATCATCCAAGCTGAGTGGACAAGCTGAGTGGTTTGTTGACCTCTTCAAAAGAGCATTAAGAAAAGCTCAAGGCTTGGAAGCGGAAGATACAGCACTACAAGAATTTTTGAGTGCATATTGAATAACGTCAAATGCAAAGGTAACCACGAAATTGTCACTAGAAGAGCTCATGTTTGCTAGAAAAGTGGGATCTATTTTCGACAAATTACTGCCAACTCATTTAAGATCGGTGATAAAGTTTCTTTGAAAACTTAATTCAAAAAAATAATTCAACGCACGATGTATATTGTAGATGATTCCGTCATAGATAACATAAATCAATTGAAGTCCAAAAGTAATCAGTAAGCACAGAATAAGTAGAATTGTACAGAATAAGCAATCAGTACGATTTCATTTCTCGATGGACATACTTTAAGATACTTTTGAAGTACCTATTCATAACACGCTTACTATAAAGTAAGTGAAAGCGTAATCCGACTGACACTTTAGAAGTGGGCCCATGTCAGAAAAATTATCAACTAAAGAAAGTGAATAACAAATGGTATAATACTGAAGCTGAGAATCATCAGAGTGAACAATTACAGAACTATTTGTAGGCAGTTACGATTCAGCTACCAGATTGCTAACCGTAAGTGAACTTCATATACTCCTTCAAATTTCAGCAAGACTACATCGACTCATTGTGTTCACTTCGTTCAATGCAACGAAGACATAACGTGGGACCGTGAAGGTTGTTGTTACTGACTAGTCCTCTAAAGTTCACGAGACAATTTCTTGCATTCCCCAGGGCTCTCTCATTGGTCCTAACCCCTTTTCTGTTATATATTAACGATTTGCCTAACAATTTTCGGATCCCTAGTAAATGTATATACTGATAATACAACGGTTTTTGGGAGCATCATAAACATTCTAGATCACCAGTACTTGGCAGCTGATCTCTCCTTTGACCTTGCTCACAAAGTACAGTGTAGGGATAGACTAGTTTATAATATTCAGCGCCACCAAAACCAAGTTCGTAAGGTTTCATTATCACAGAACAAACCCTAATTTTCTTGTATAAAAGGATAAAATATGATAAACAGTTGTACTCTTAACTATGATCCTTGCCTGGAATGTCTATTAGGACCTAAGTTCATCCAAGACCTTAAGTATAACTCACATATATGATTCATCCCTAAAGACGCTGAAAAAATGGTTGTTTCCTAGATGAAACCGAAAATGGGATCTTGTTGCATCTGCGTAGGAGCTGCACAATCCTCACTTTCAAACTGAGACCCACCATACCACCATAATCGACTCATCCTTATTCCCTATTGGAGAGAAGAAAGTTCCACTCAGACCTACCCTTCCCCAGAATAGTTGTGTTGTGGAACGGATTTCACAGAAAATGCGTCTTTGATCACCATATTCTTAACCTCTTCAAGTCAAGGTTGAACCGTTATCTATCTTACATATGCTGATAACATATCCTCATTGCATGCACCACTTGTTTCCTTCCTGCGGGCTCTTACCACAATCTCATTTAATAACCCTCTACCTTAAGTAGCTCAAGATCTTTGACATCAGTATAAGACTACAATGAATTTAAGTATAAAAAATGGTATGATTACAAAAGAGATATTTTACAAAACAACATAGTCAATGCATGTCATTCATCTTTGATTCTGACCATGATTACGATATAAAAAAAGAAGTTTCTTTAAGAGAAAAATAGTTTTCTTAGGCGAAAATGTATAGAAAATGCATTGATTTCTGAGTTTTTCGCAGTACAATTTGGGTCCAGGTTTTTACAACACTCTACACCTTTCATAAAAACCTTTTAATTTTTTTATTCACCTGACGATTGTGTTTCCGTGTGAAACTTTTAGTAACGAATGTTGCTTACCATCATAAATGAATAACATCATGTATGAATAATATTATTAAATTAATAGTGTATTAATAATATATTAAGCTCTACCGATTTTGTTTATGAGACCTCGGTTTATTCTAAATTTTAAGTTTTTAATTTATTTTATGATTAAGCATTTATTATTTGCGTGTATAAATTATATGATAGACTCTCCCGTTGATTTCGACGTATGTTAAGTTCATAGATTATATATAACACATTACTCAGTAAATCCTTAGCCTAACTAATAAAACAACAACTTTTAGGCAAAATTCGACTTTATTTTTAACATAGTCTGCTTCTAGGGTGATACACTGATTCCAAAGCTTCTCTAACACTTCGATGCCTTTTTTGTAGATCGATTTGTCTTTGGCCTCAAAACACGCCTCAGTTTCCGATATCACTTCTTCATTGAAGCCAAATCTTTCCCTTGAGCATTATTTTGAGGTCTGCAAACAGCCAATATTCACTAGTGACAAGATCTGGTGAATAGGGTGGATGCGCAAGCAATTCGGAGTGCAATTCGCTGGGAATAACTTGTGATACAGTCTTGGTGAAAGATTACTTTTGTTTATTTGTAGACGTTTTTTTTTATTTTTGCTATATAATATTCGCTAGTGATGGTTCTTCCTTTCCCAATGTAATCTATCAATAAAATACATTGCCTGCTGATGTTTGCTTCTTTGGTCACTTTGGGTGGTTTTACCTGCTCCTGTCCTTTTAGATGACTGCCGATTTGACTCCGGAGTGAAGTGGTGGATCCATGTTTCATCCATTGTCACATATTTACACAGAAATTCCTTGTTGCATTGAAACAGTTACAAACAACGCTCTGAATCATCGACGTGTTGTTGTTTTTGATCGACTGTGAGCAAACGTGGCACCCACTTTGAACACAGTTTCTTAACCATTGTTTTCGACGGAGCAAATAATACTTATCAAGCCATTGCTTTGCTTGAATAGTACTTTTTCCCCATCAGAAAGCAATGCTTTATCAACACATGAAATTTAGATTTTTGCATTGTTTTAAAAATTTGTAATAGTAGCTTCACTTAAATAACTGTAATTTGTAAACTAATAATCCGATTGGGCCCAAATGTTGTTACGTGTAATTTGAAGGTTAGTACCACGTGGATTTTTAATTAGTGGCGCTATCTATACGCCAGGCTCCGGGACATATTGAGTGATGTGTTATATAAGTTGGTTATATACTAAATATTTGCAAAAGTTGCCAGCGGAACATGATTCCTACCAACTTATGTTTACTTTTTGTAATCCTTCTCAGCTAAATTGTTGCATTGACATGATTGTATGATTGAGGTTTTCATTTGTTTTCGCTCAATCGACACAATTCATTTATTTACACCAAAGATTCCATTAATGAAACTAATATTTTTAGCATGTCCACATTTTAATTCTGTCTTTTATTTTGATTTTACTTTAATATTAAAGCTATTTTATTAAAAATTTAAAGAACTCCCACACACGTTTATGCTCGTATTTATGTGTATATATATTTTGTGTGGGTACATGCAACTGTGTGCGCGCTCATGCGCGTGTGTTTGCACAACAACTTAAAACTGAAGAGAAATAAAACAAAAAATTATTTTGTTAGTCGGCATCATGGACAAACTGATTTCTTTTGTTTTTTTAGGAGCTCAGAAAAGGCTTTTTATCGCACATTCTCTCCACGAGCAATGCCAATGATTGTGTGTTTTTTTATAAGTAACAGTTCCAACTTTTTGCCACCTGCTTTCTAATCTTTAAAGTGAATTTTAAAAACTTTAGTTTAATAATCTGTGTATATTTGCAAATTTTGAATTCTTCAGATTAGTTGTTTTTCTATAGAAATATGGGAACTGGGGGCTTGATAGAGAAATTTATCAGGTATTGAGATCGTATTTGGAATTCTCAAAACGATTTATTTTCTCATACCTTTTACAATTCTACCTTTTACAAATTCCCGAATATTTTCTCATTTATTTTCTGTTTATTGCACTTCGTTATCAGGTTATTACCTAAGACATGTGGATGTACAAAATATATGCATTCTGTTTGCACAAATTATGTTAATACTAACCATGTATAATGTATTTATTTTATAATACTCTACTGGGTAGATGAGTGGTTCCACTCAGTGCAATGTTTTCAAATCTTTTGTAAATAGTGGTTGTCAGTGATCTTGTTATCTTGATCTTCTTTATGTAGCTTTATTGAGCCTACCAAGGGCTTAATTTATTATAGATATAACAGTAGCTTTAAAGTGTCACATTTTTTCATATTTTTAACATATATGAAATGGCACTACCATATCTATGAGAAAGAATTTTCTTTCGATTAGATCACTACTAGATCACTGTCTGATCTATTAGTATTTATTATATTCCTTAATTATTCATATATCTTTTTTATTCTTAGATATTTCGTCCAGCTAACTATAATCACATCTCAGCTCTTACTAACAGCTTAGAGAGAAAAAACATCCATTGGCACATGAGCTGTTCCAAGCAATACTCTCATTGACGCACGCCTAATGGTGTGAGGTATCTTCAAGGTGACTTGTGAGTTAGATTTATAGAAACATTCACAAGTCCGCCAACCCCAAACGGACAACTTGAACTGCTGTTTGTTATATTTCTCTGATTTGACCCAACAGGTCTTCACCTACTTCGCTCTCACAGTGCCCTTATCCCAAACCACTGCAAAGTTTATCGAGATCTATTCATGACTGCTCTTATGCAGTGTAAGTCAAGATTATCGTATCCCACATAAGCTTCATTTGCTTATATCCCGTCTACTGAAAGTAGCTTCTCTTCGCATTCCCAATGTATCCATAGGGCTACATTGTGATGACGTCTATGCTCTTTTTGTCCCAACTGGACACTGACAATGGGTTTCACACTTTTTGTAATCTTTCTACGCTGTTCTGTCAATAGCGTACTTGATAAAATTTGTTTTTAAAGCCTGTTCTGGCAATGCACACATCATCCCTGAAGTGTCCGTCTTCAAGAATCTGTTCCTAAGCCACCTTCATGATTCCTGATCTGCCATCTCTTTGGTTTCTTTTGCAAATGTTGCGTGCAAGGCTTTTCCTTCCATAAATAGACTTTCTCATCATAGCGGATCTTGCCAAACTGTTTCTACAGTTATTATTTTATTTCCTTTGATTTCTGGTGTACACTCATTTCTTTTTGGGTCTCAACCAGAGATGCGTAAGGAGTTTGTCTACATCAGTTAGAATATGGAATGTGAAGAAGTTTATCTTGCCATCGTTTCTGTATCTTGTCCATTGTATATGCGTTTTTGCATTTCTTCATTAATATGAACTTCGATTTTGAATTTGTTGACTTCCCTTATTACGGTGTACACTTTCTTTTTTCATGCTCTTTGACACACGTTTTCATCCGATCTTCTGTAGTTTCTAGGTAACTTTAAATGCTGATTACTGTAGTTTTGTAAGACAGTTCTAGTTTAATTAATCCTCGGTGTCTTTCTAGTCTGGGCATATACAAACAATCAACATCAGCTTTAGGATGATGCATGCTATGGCAAGTGAAAAACTTTTTCGTTTTGGGGGTCAATTTGCATAATGTCAGGTACCTATGGCTAATATTCTGCTTTTTTTCTTAATTGAACTCGGTATTCAGTACCAGACGCACGTGTCTGTAGTATTCTTTTCTTGTTTCTCCCTCATTTGGGTACGCTGTATTGCATCTTCGCTAATTTCCAGGTACCTATAACTTGTTCCAGTTCCCTAATCTTTGGGGCAAAATCTAAATCTATTGAGAGTGTTTCGGTAATTCTGTTTTTCTTGACTTTTGCCCATTTATCTAATCCCAAATCCATACCTATGTCGTCGCTGAAACATTTTACAGTATTGAGAATAACCTTCAACTAATTGTTGTCTTTAGCAAAGAGTTTGCGTTCATTCGTGTAGAGTAGGTGATTAAATAATTTCTCGTTTACTTTGTATCCATAGCTATTATGATTTATTTTATGCGTCAGGGGGATAAAGAACAAAACAGAAGTGGGTAGCAGAGAGCATCCTTGAAAGATTTATCATCGGATGTTCAGGAGGTTGGGAAGTGGTAATGTGATTTAGGTATGATGTGTTTTTCCACAGTTCCATATAATATTTACAAAAAATTACTATCGCCAAGGAGACTATTCTATAGAGAATCCAAAGGTGTGGCACACTATCAAAGACTTTACGCTAATACATGCTGTGCTGAGATTTCAACCTATTTTTTATTTTTTTACTTTTTTTCGATTTTTTCAGGATCATTTTGTTTATCAATAGTTAGTAACCACATCAACATCTGAGACATCCTTTCTGTTTCAAGGAAAGGATGTTTTCTTCGAGTAAAGGGTATGTATAGTTTGCCAGGACTTACATGATCAATTTATGTGGTGAACAGGCATAATATTGGCCTATATTTTTTTTCTATTTCACCCGCTTTTTAGTAGGAGATATATAATACCTTCAGTGATCCATTTTGGTTTTTCGTTAGAAAATTGGCATTGATAAAGTTTGAGCAAGATTTTTATGGATTGATGACAGATGATAGAGCCAAAAATTGGGTACCTTATCATTTCCCTGGGATTTCCATTTTGGTGATTTCGCTAGAGCTTGCCTAACATTATTCTTGGTTATATTTTCCCAATCTTGTATAGTTTTATCCATTATTCTTTCTTCTTCCCGTTGAATCTATTCTGAATTGGGGTTATATGTGTTTAGACTATTCCAAATAGTCTCCGAAATTTTCTGCACTTTTTATGTGCAACAACTTCAATAAATTAATTTCTTTTCCATGTTGCCTGAAATGCATTTTAATATTTTAGACCAAATTTATATTCGATAACTTTGCTGTTTTCCTCATTAACAAAACAATCTTTGATGTGGAGAACAACACCTTAATTTGCTTAAAAGTAGAATACAGTGTGTTCTTGAGTCGTGATAATGTGCTATTCAGTTTGGGTATGACGATATACTGCTGTTTTTATGAACGGTAGATTGACCGGAAAGATATGGAAAATATTTACATAAGTAATTAATGTACTGGGACAGTTTCGTCGGAACCATACATCGGGCGTACCCCGCCCAGAACGGCTACTAAAGTTCTGGCTGTTCGTACGCTCGACCACTAATCAAATGATTATCAGAGTAGAACGAAATTTTCTTTGATGGAATCGTTCAAAGTTCTTGGTATTGCATTGAGGTTCCGCAGCTGTACATTTATCGATATATTTAACCCAACAAAGCAATTCGCTTCTGTGGCACCTCATATATTATCATAAACCTAAACCATCAAATACCAAGTTTGAAAAGTATTTAAGAAAATTAAAAATGAATAACATTTATAGTTTTTTTCCTGGTCTCGATAAAGGCCGGAAGTATGGCTGAAAGCACTCGATCATAAACAATAAATAATTTAAAACTATTATTTTTTCTACTATCTTCTATAGATAGACTCTCAAACTTTATTTGAGAAAACATTTTGCGTCCCCAGCGCCTATGTATTCACCCTATCGCATAAAACTCACCGCGAAGCAATTGTTAACCAGATAGGCAACTCGTTATTAATTCTATCTTTGTTGTTAATTCTTTTTACTAAACACACACACACGCCAATGCAGAGCAACACACACACATGTTGCAGAAGTAATGGTTAGCAAGTTCGTGTCGAAAGCCATTACAAGTTGGATTATCATTAGATGTTTCACTCATGTTGCCTTGTTCTAGACAAAGAGAAACTTAATACCACCGAACATTACATTCTCTTGGGATGCATTTTTTTTTTGTATAAAATTTATTAACTTTTCATGTGTAGACGGTAGATAAATTGTACAACTAAAAGATATAAAAGCACATATTAAATTTTGAGATACAAGCTGTACTGCGAATAAAGTAACTTTTACTACAGACAAAATATTTTAATTAAATGGTTCAGTTTCGTAGAAATTAAAGAATACATTTCAGTTCATACAGTATAGAACAAAAAAAAACTACCTAAAAATACTGCAGAAATTATTATTATAATTAAAACATTTACAATGATCATTCCGTTTTATGCCGTGATTGAATTAGTTAAGAGACATACGTAATACACGCTTGGGCGATCATGTCTGAAGGAGACATGAATGACTGGACAGAAGATTTTCCCGCAGTAGGTTGCCATTGCTTTCTGTGGTAGAGGAATTTCCAACTAATGCTACAGAACACAATCTGTCCTGTTATTTAACCCACAATCGGAGGGAGAAGAGACCCTTTCCCCAAGGATAGTTGCGCGTAAGGGAATGCAACAAATTCAACTGGAATTCGAACTCTGCTCTCCGATTTGTCGTCCCGGGCCAATTTCTACTGCACCACAACGCACACCCGCGATTGAATAGAGTGCGAATAAAATATCATTGAATAAAATTCTCAAAATTTTCCCTAACACAAGTTCTGCAATTGCCATTTATTGACTAGGGTTTCACTGTATTTGTGGTTTCCTTTCCTACGGTCATCTACAAAAACAAACAATTCATAAGTTTTACTTAATAAGGATGACAATTTGGTAATGTTAAAGTCACGAAATGTTCCCGTAAAATGAAAAACTGAATGTTTTCGACTTACCAAGGAAGTTTTTTTGAAAAAAAAAAAAAAAAAAAGAAGTAAAAACACGTATGCGGACGTTACAAAGATTTATGGTATGAATAATCTATCTATCACATCATTCTTATTTCAAGCATAGTATTATACTTGCTTCATATTATTATTAATTATTGCTAATCTTGTATCTAAATTATAAATCTACCATATATACGTCTGCTTAGCTTAACAGAACATAGGCTTAATCCACGGTTTGAGACATATGTTGGGGTTTTGGAATATATCCTTTGATGATAAGTGTGGAATTTACTTCATTTCAGCAAAATGGATAAAAAAAAATCAGTTCAATATATTTTCTTCAAAATTTGTCTTAAAAAATTTGCACCTCTTAAAGAAAAATAACCAATACGTACCTGCATCGGCTCGACAAAAACTGTCAACCAGGCCTTCGAATGTATCCGGCTCCTTACAAGGCGGGCACACATTGTCTTCTATAAAAATAGGGAAAAAAAAAAAACAAAAAAAAAGTGCTTTCAGCTTGGAAGAAAAGAAAAACATATAGAAAAGTATCGGCGACATAACAGTTAGTATCAAGGAATAGATTAACTGATTTCGAATCCTGGCTGTTTATGTTCATTTTGCTTTAGGAACGACATGAATCCACTTCTCCCATCTCCAAATATTATGACAAAATGTCACGTTATTGACATTGATCTATAGTTGACAGAGAAGAGAAGAATGATAGAATAATAGAAGAAATCACTTTCCTATAATTATTTGATCTGTTCATGTAGAAGTAACGGCAACAATTTCTGCTACTTCTACCAACATTGACAGGGAATCTGATTACAGAGCTTCCGAGTCTTACTTTCTTCGGGTTACGTCCTCATCACATTACGTACGACCACCGAAGTTAAGTACCTAGATGGGTGACCGCTTGTGAATACCAAATGCTGTAAGCTTGAATATGCAAATGGTGTAATGGATAAAGGCTCGGGATTGTTGATCAGAGAGCCGAGTTCCAATTCCAGTTGAGTTCGTTATATTCACTTACGGGAAAGATATAAATCCACATGTTCTCCATTCAGCTATGAGTTAATTAGAGTTGTATCACTAAATCTTTTTTATCTATCTACATTATGTAGACAATAATGTAATAAAATAATAATACAATTTTATTATCTACATTGTGTAGATAAATAATGATGTAATAGAATAATAATAAATATATAATAAAAACTTCTTACAATTTAAAAAATATTTTCTGGCTTTAACTAAACCTGTAAATGGTTGATAAGCCGTAGAAAACGAATTGATAGTTTCAGTGTGCCTCTCAACATCTACGGGAATACTTTAGTTTTATCAGCAAGAAAGTGATTAATGAATTCTGAAACTGAACCGCAATAGGAAACTTTTGAAGTTTCGTTATGGAATTAATTTCTAAAAATAATATTTTTGAACAGGTGCAAAGATGTATTAAGTGGTTATGATTGTTAATCATTTCAAAAAAATAATTTCTATTGGATGACAACCAAATAAGTAAACATGTGATTTCTATACCCAGCACAAAAACTCAGTATAAGCTAATGATTTCAATTAAACCCTTTTGTAATACATATGTTTTTGAAATAATTGGGAAAACAGTGTCAGAGGACAAACTGTCGACATGCAAACTGGTCATTTTATTTTCGTATTTGCTTAACAAACAAGTGTTTACGACGATTCAAAATAGAAAATACAGAGGGAAAATTGTACATTAATTTTCCTTGATTTATTTTTGTTTCTTTTTATTGTAATGGGTTTTGTTTTTGAGTTATGGAATGCAAGTTCATTTCTCATTTAAAGTCGAGCATGTTCATTTCTGTAGTTAATACTTAAAGGTTCTGCAAATAGTGTTATTTTCTACTGTTCTTCCTTTCCTTTAGTGTTCTGCGAATAAATTCACAAATAAATAAATAAATAAATAAAAGGAGATTTTTTTTTATTCATTTCACGAATTTCTTTGCAGCTCGTGCTTTCATTTCCTACAAGGAATTCTTGTAACTCGATATTTATAAAGCTTAGCTTAGTTTAGGGTAAAAATTAGATTTTAATCTATTTTTTTAATTTGTGCGGTACAGTTTTTTATTTCTAATTATTAGAAGTAAAAAACTGTGCCGCACAAATTTTGCCCTTTTTAAAAAATCAACATTACCCTTGCTCATTACCGGAGCTCGATCAGTGAACACTGATTTTCTTCACTATACAACCACTCTTTAGGTATTGTAAAAAAAATATTTTTTTGTTAATGAGCCTATTTCTGCAAGTGTCAAAATGTCGATGTATCGTCCCTCACCAGTGCACCACTCATTTCTAATACGTCCCTTTTAAATTTCTGGTTATCATGTATCGTCCCTCACCAGTGCACCACTCATTTCTAATACGTCCCTTTTAAATTTCTGGTTATCATGTAACTTCTTATTTCGACCAGTCTTTGCACTGAAGTTTTCTTCGAAGTCTTTTTGGTTGTTTTTTTTTTGGATTATGTAGTTTTTGCTGCATAGATGTGCATACGTATTACTCCACCTCCCTCAAGCCTCCACTCACAAGATTTCCTTCCACGACGTGACCTGAATATTACAGGTTGGCTGAAAACAACTTTTCTAGTTTTCGTTATAATTAAAACTTTACAGCTTGAAATTTTATGTAGAGTTTGTTTTTCTATTTTGAAAAAAAAAAGCGTTAATTTATTCGTATTTAAGATATATTTTATTTAAAAATTTATCATAAACGTCTACTT
The DNA here is from genome assembly GCA_037127315.1 of Ascarosepion bandense. Classification (NCBI taxonomy): domain Eukaryota; kingdom Metazoa; phylum Mollusca; class Cephalopoda; order Sepiida; family Sepiidae; genus Ascarosepion; species Ascarosepion bandense. The sequence goes on along the minus strand of JBBBDQ010000789.1, from coordinate 396,252 downwards.
TCTTTTGTTTCTTTCGTGAGTCACAATATATATTTGATATGTGAATTGATATTATATAAAATTGATGGCAAAATATTTGAGAGGATTATTAGCTGTTTATTTTCACTGAGCATGACAGGAGGGAAATACACACACACACACACACACACACACACGTATATATATATATATATATATATATATATATATATATATATATATATATATTATATGTATAAATTACAATTATTAGGTCAACTCATTGTTTCAAATATTTTCTTGTGGCCTTGTTAGTAACTTGATATTTTATTCACCTAAAAGAAAATAAATAAGTAAATCAACGATGACAATTCATGAGTTTAATTGCCATTTGCTCTTTTTTATTCTTTTTTTTATTGGTTTTTCTTCTTCGCAATCTATGTTGTTTGGCAGTTTCTTTTACAGACAATCATTCCAAGAAGAAAAAGCATGTGTGTCATAGTTTCTCTTCTACTGAAAGAGGTAAAAGAAATCACTTCCCGTGGAGAAAGTGGCAAAGACGAGAAGACGAAATAAATCTACGACTTTTGACAGTCCGCAAAAAGTTCATTATTATTTTTTTAATAGTTAACTATTACGCTAGATGTGCCAAACGAAGCAGGGAAAATTGTAGATTGTCTTGGAAAACTCAGAGTCAAGATTCTCAAGGAGAAAAACCCTATTTATTTGCTTTGTGTTGCGTATGTTAACGTTTTTTTCTTATCATTTCAACATGGTCAGGAATGCAACTAATAAGAATTTTTTTAATTATCTTATTTCTTTGTTTACATTCGGTTTTACAGACGATTGTAAGTTTCTTTGCCTGTATCTAAGTGCGCATGTCTTTGTCTATTCGATGAAATGATCGGTGTGTGCTTGTACAAACCCAGTTCTGTTCAGGAACTAGAATGTCCTTTGCTCTACAAAAACCTTTACATTCATCCAATACTTATGCATTGAAATATGATAAGCATCAAACAATTATAGCTAATTAAAATCTTCTAAATATTGTTCTCATGTATAGGTACCTCCAAAAAATCACTGCTCATTTTCGATACCTCAATTTAAATTTAATTTTTAAAAATAAAAATGTTTTCTTGAAGCTTTAATTTTAGTTTTAATTGAAAGCCAAGAGATTAAATTTACTAATTACAGTAAGCAAAATACCCTGGTTTAGTTCAAACCGAAATTATATTGATCGGAATCACAAATTTAACTGCTGAAAATTTTTTTAAAAATTTACCGCCATTATTGACTAATCAACACATTATGTAAACAGTAGCTAAATTTCTGTTTTAAAAATCTTGCAAAAAAAAAAAAAATACCTCCTTGACACGTTATTTAAATCGATTTTTATAATTGAAACTTACCTTTATCTGATTTCAAACAAGTATTAAATGCTTACTGTTGGGAAATTTACGAAATAAATCACTCTTTACTGACGGTAGACCTCTTGTCAGCAGTTATCTAAGCGACAAATTATGTGTTGACAAGTAGCAGGTGTGAATGACGTTTGGATGGAGACCGAAAGTGACAAAAAATTCATGTAGCTTAAAACGTAACATTTGGAAATTTAAATTTTTTTGTTGTTTTTTAACTAAATAGTAAAATTAAAAATTTAACATAATATTTTCAGCAAGTATAATATTTTATAGAATTTTAGTTTAGATTTATAGCCAGACTATGCTTTCTGAATAAATAAAAATATGCTTTCTGAATAAATAAAAATAAAATATGCTTTCTAACTAAGTTATACTACGTTATTTATTAATATTTTTCTAAAATATTACATATTTTTATGTTTAGATATTACATATTTATCTTAAATTATTTATTAATATGCTTTCTGAAAAATTAAAAAAATTAAATTTCTTTTAGAATAATTTTAATTTAATAAAAATATGAATGAAATTAGAATCAAAGTGTGGTTTGTGTCGTTTTCGATGTAAGGGGAATTCTTCCAAACACTTGTTAACTTCTAAAAACAATACAACCTCTACGGAAACTTGTTATGACCCCTATGGAACACCGTACTTAATAAAAATGTCCAAAATTTAAGTTTTTAAAATTATTTTAAAAGTAAAATGGGTGAATGATTTTGATTAAACTTTTCAATTTTTGATAGGCAATATGATAATCAATTCTTAAGTAAAAAGAAATTCAACAACGTTTTTATAACAGATTTTAAAAATATTTTTAACACTTTTATGAATTATTATAATAAAAAAAATATAAACAATTATTTCAAAATTTTATTAGTAAACGAAAACATTTTTTCTTCAGACTATAATCTCCTTAATAATTATTATTTATTCCAGCAATTAAAAGTTTATCAAATTGAATTATATCAGAGTTTTATTGCATTTTTATCTTACTCTTCGGAGCAGATTTTTGGCCAGGTTGTCCACTTTAAAATAAAAAAAAACATAGATGATTTATATGCCCCCATGAGTCCTGCATTTAACTAATGAAAATTTTTTACAGCTAATTAAAATTTATTAAAATGTTATGGATTTACGTAGAGGGGGGTAATAAAGTTAAAAATATTTTCACCAAGATATTTAAAAAATAATAATTTCAAAAATAATTTCATTTATTTGTGAATGAGTACTGAAAGTTTCATTCAAATCTGACTATTATTTAATTTTTGCGAGAATTTTCAAATTAATGTGTTTGTTACCGGGAAAAAAGTGGGTTGTGTCATCATTACGTAACCCATTGTAATAAAGGAGTAAATTCTTTTTAGCCGCTAACTCAAAAAAAAAAAAAAACATTTTCTAGCAAGGGATTCAAAAATTTTTTAAAAATAATTAAAGATTGCTTTGATCTTTTCTCTTAATAAAAATATAAATATTTTGATGGAAAAAGTTTGTTTTATTAAGTTTGTGAACTTTTTTATTCATACTATGCTGTTTCATGCTGTTTTTTAGCTATTTTTTTGGAGGTACCTACGAGTATGCACTTATATAAAAAATAATATTAATAATATTTAAAAAGTTATAGTAAGGGATTCTATTGAGTCCTACTTGTTATTACAAAAAGTTTTAATTCATGAAGTAGTTGTTAAATAGAAAAATTAGGAATAGAACTTTTGGGAAGATTGTAGAATAGTCTAGTAAAATCTAGAGAATTCTAAATGATTCTAGAAACATGCAAATTAGGTGTTAGCCCCTATAAAAATAGGTTTTGGAAAGAGAGTAGTTAGTTGTTAAAAGGATTTGCTGACATGAATTCCGGCTTTGATTCAAGGATTTGTATATCCAGCCGAAAGAATTAAGAAAAGTTGCCGACCAACTAAAAACTGAAAGAGAACCTCATGGAACTAAATGGGCAAATAGATTTTTTGACTCTTTCATTGACCGAACTAATAATTATTCTTTATATACACATTTGATGATTTCCAAAAAGTATACTACCTAAACTACTTCGCTAGCTTAACTGGGTAAAAATACTTGACACCTTCCTTCCCCTTCGTTACTCTGCTGGTATAAACTCTGTTTTCTATTTGAATGCAAAAATTGTATATTTGTAATATATTTTTATTTTGTGTTATCGTAAATTAAATATTTGTTTGTGATTAAGTTCTGTGTTTTGGTCAATCATTTTCTTTTTCTTCTTTTGTTACAGCTTATAACACGTAACAATATATATATATATATATATATATATATATATATATATATATATATATAATTATTATTTAATTTTTGGTCATAATTAAATTAGACCACAACACAGTTGTATTAAAATGTGTTCAATACAATTATATTGAAGAACTTTTGAATATTTTTCATTTATTAACGAGTTATTGCACGACCTAGATTTTTACCATGTAGTATCTTCAGACGATTTGCAATAACTGATTTTACCGGTTTTTTTAAAGAACGTTTACGTAACAGGTTTTTTTTTTTTTTCGAATGGGAAATTTTCAAAATTAGAAGTTATAACGTTTTCATCCATGGTTGTATGACCGTAATAGGTATTTTATGGTATGGTTACACTTAGTCATAATTTCTGTACTTTCATTCAGTAATTCATTTTTATTTGGGAATAACATAATAGCTAACATTTCTTTCTGACACAGTCTACATATTTTGCCTCTGTTGTAAGGCTTGGCTGTTTTCCCTATACTCCACGTTATGTCTGGGTCTTTTCTATGTTATAATTTCAATTTCCACACGTGCCTAGCCAATTTTGTACAAAATTGTACAAAAATTGGCTATTTGAATCATGGGTGTCTGTTCTACTATATATCAGTTCTTAAGAATAAGCATTCTGGTGTAACATCATTTTTACGAGAGCAAATACGGAATAATGGTGATTTAACCAAGTAGAGGCAGCAAAGCGGGCTTTGATTGCAAAGGTATGAGTTGATGGCCCCAAAGAATGATATTCATCTAAATATTTGCCATGGAAGTAGCGATGGACTGGAGATACGCTTGCAATGCTGCGCCTGAGGGAGAAGAAACTGTAGGTTGGAAAATGATTAATTGCTCATAAGAACGCGTAAACTATTTTGAATGCTGTTGTCAAGGAAGAAATGTGAAATTAGCTTCAGTCCAGATATGGCATTAATACTCCATTTTTGGTCGGATCGGACTTAAAGATGCAACTTGACGGAAGATGTCAAGTAATTAGATCTCTTTTCTTTTATCGATGTGCATTGTTATGTCTATAATTTTTTATGCGATGAATGAAGTAAAAAGATGAATGAAGCTGCTTGTGGTAAGTCAACCGGGATTTAGTCCATTTTGCAGTCTGTTTTTCTGTAATTTTTGGAAATTATTATTTTTTTTTTCGTTCTTTGTTTGTCTTTGATTTTTTTTTGCCACTTAGTTTGTGTAAATTATTTTGCAATTCAAGGTTATTTTTTACTTAAGATAAATAGTATCACGGTTCAATTATTTCCATTAGTTTTGTCTTGTAGAAGATTTAAATTTCTGTCTTCGAGACATTGAATTCATAACGGTTGGCCAGCGAACGCAAGCCGCATAACTCGACTATATTCTGTAAAAAATGGTTTAATTTCTATTTTTGTCTTCAGAAATTTAATTAAATCAACTTTTCAGTGTTAGCTGCTTGTGGTAAGTCAACCGGGATTCAGTCCATTTTTCAGTCTGTTTTTCTGTAATTTTTGGAAATTATTATTTTTTTTTTCGTTTTTTGTTTGTCTTTGATTTTTTTTTGTCACTTAGTTTGTGTAAATTATTTTGCAATTCAAGGTTATTTTTGACTTATACAAAGTTAAAACTTTGTAAACCTCAGTCACTTTTTTTTCTTTTTCTTCCTTGTTTTTTTTTTATTGAAGTAGATAGTTCTTACTATCGCCCGGTCTCACACTCCACCCCCTTCTTTTGAATGAGTTTAGAGGTGATCACCTTGTTTCTTGTTTAGGAAGGGGTTCCTGGTCCCCCCGCCCTTCTCCGGTCTTAGTGTTAGTTCAGCTGGAAGCTCTTTGCAGTTACGGAGTATGGTGGCAACGTCTTTACATTCTGAGGGTACCGGATTAGCAGTTTCCTGGTTGATGCTTCCGACTGGTAGGTAGGAACCCGAACTCTTGCGCAGCGTCTTGAGAGGCTGCTCTGATCAACAGTTGAATAATACCGGGGTTCTTGTAGTGCCATATCGCACATGGACGGGCGTCCCTGCATGAACGTTTGGTGGGCAACCCCGAGGCCACATTATGTTGTAGGCCGCGCCAGTCACAAGTTGCAAATGATTGACCGACTGATTCTATTCTAAGACCTCTCCTTAACTGAATCACTATGGTAAAAATCAAACATAATAGCAAAACTAAACCAGCTCATTTGAAAACGCCCAAACCTGTCTGCATCTCTTTCACTAACATACGCGGCATCCGCACCAACTTCCTCAGCGTAGATTCATTCCTCCATAATAACTCAATATATCAGCCCTATGTGAAACTAATCTTAACCCTTCTATCCCCTCATCTGAGTTCTACGTTCCTGGCTACCTTCCCCTCTTCAGGAAGGACTCCAATGTTCATATGCATGGGCTTGGTGTCTATGTCAGCGAACACCTTCCCTTAGCTAGGGTGTCATCTTTTGAATCCCCAGATCATTCTTTCATGTGCTTCCGCCTCTCACTTCTCAGCTCGATTAGCTATCTCTTCTTTCTCTACCGCTCTCCTTCCTCCCCTGACTGTTCGTTACTTGACATCATTTCTGACAATATCGACAAAGCCATTTCTTCCCATCCCTCTGCCCATGTATTCGTGTTTGGTGACTTTAACGCCCACCACACCAAGTAGCTGAAGAACGCTGTCACTGACCCTGCTAGTGTCCACACCATGAACTTTTCAATCACCCAATCCCTTACGCAAGTAGTGGACTTCCCCACGCGTTTCTCCGACAACCCTAACTCACTTCTAGACCTCTGCTTCACTTCCATCCCAGACTCTTGCACTACCAGACAACTCTGCCCCCTCGTAAACTCTGACCACACTGTAGTGTCCGTCAATATTTCACTCCACTCCCGCCCGACCCATGAAACACAGACAAGTAGAATATCCTACTGCTATCAAAGAGCAAACTGGGATTCGTTCCGAGACTTCCTCTATGACATCCCTTGGAACAACGTTTTTAGTCTTCCCATCGAAGAATGTGCATCCGAAGTCTCCTCCTGGGTTAAGGCTGGCATCGATGCCTTCATCCCTGCTAGGAAATTCCAGCTTAAATCTCATTCGTCTCCATGGTTTTCACCCGCTTGCTCGGCTGCCATTGCCCACCGGAATCATTTCTTCCGACTCTATCGTAACTACGCGTCGGACCAAAACAGGCGCCTTTTCACTTCAGCTCGTAATAAGTGTAAAAGGATACTTAACGAAGCTGAGATGTTGTTTGCTGCCAGAATGAAGCAACGCATAGCATGCTCTAAATTCGGCGCTAAAGACTACTGGCGACTCTGTAAAAGAGTACTTAACAAGAGCAAGTCCACAATACCCCCGCTAATCAACAAATTTGAGGTCCTCACCTCCCCAGCAGATAAGGCTGAATGCTTTGCCCGCAGATTCTCGAACAATTCGAGTCTGGACTCATCTGGAGTTTTTACACCCGACTTCTCACCTAGAACCGAGGCACAACTGAATGATGTCCACATTAGAAACTTCGCTTGTCTCTAAGATAATCTTAAAACTTGACCCTCACAAAGCGAGCGGTGGTGATGGAATCCCAACCATAGTCTTAAAGAAATGTGCCCCTGAACTCTCCTCTGTCCTTTCTAAGCTCTACAACCTCTGCCTATCTGCTTCCTGCTTTCCTGCCTGTTGGAAATCTTCTTCTGTAGTTCCTATATTTAAAAACACTGGAGAACCCTCTGACCCTGCAAATTACCGCCCTATCAGCTTTCTTCCGATCTTTGGCAAAGTGTTCGAAGCCATTATCAACGCCGAGGTGGTTCAGCATCTCACAGCAAACAGGCTCTTCTCGGACAAGCAATATGGTTTCCGCTTCACCAGGTCTACTGCTGATATGCTAACGACCATCACCGAGTACATATACCAGGCACTCGACAGGAATGGCGAAGCCCGAACCGTTGCATTGGATATATCTAAGGCTTTCGACAGAGTTTGGCATGCTGGCCTTCTATGTAAACTGCGGATCTATGGTATAACTGGACATTTGTTTGAACTAATCCAGCCATTCCTCTTTAACCGCACAATGAAGGTGGTATTAAACGGACATGCCTCCCAGAACTACCATACAAACGCAGGTGTCCCCCAAGGCTCCATCTTAGGTCCTACACTCTTCCTGATATACATTAATGATCTCCCTGATTCCATAAGAGCCCAAATAGTGAGCCCAACTGTGACACCACAGTTTACTCTCGCCTCCTACAAAAATCTGGTGTAGGCGTCAAAGCTAACCTCGCAGCCGAGATTGAAAAAGACCTCCAATCCATATTGGACTGGGGTAAGAAATGGCTAGTAAATTTTAATGCTTCTAAAACGAAGCTACTCTCAATTAACCATCATCGACAATCTCACCTACCTCCCATTAGCATGGACCAGGCTTGCCTCCCAGAGAGTAAAACACTACGCCTCCTTGGTCTCACACTTTCAGCGGACCTCAAATGGAGTGACTATATCGAATCCATTGCTAAATCCGCTGCTATGAAAGTCGGTTCACTGTGTAGGGCTCGGAAGTTTTTTCCGTCTAAATCTATCCTGCACATATATAAATCTACCATCCGCCCGTGCATTGAATACTGCTGCCATATCTGGTCGGGTGCCCCTGCTATTCTCCTTGGGCTTCTCGATAAGGTTCAGAGGAGGGTCTGTAATGTAATAGATACTGACTTGGCAGACCGCCTGCAGTCTCTCTCCCACCGGCGCGACGTGGCTTCCCTGTGTCTCTTCTATAAATACTTTCACGGCTTCTGCTCCGATGAACTTAGATCACTGGTGCCCCCTAAACACGAATTTGAACGAGATACTAGATTAGCAACTAGATCCCACCCTTTTACAGTGAAACCGATAAAATGCAACCGTAACTTCTACTCCAACAGTTTCTTTCCTCGCACTTCCCGACTGTGGAATTCTCTTCCACATGATTGCTTCCCCGACGACTACAATCTCCAGGAGTTTAAATGTAAGGTCAGTGGGCACCTCCTAACACACTAACCTGCTCCTATTCTATCAAACACTCTTCCCATCTGCCCAACCCTCATCCTCGGTATCCTTACTCATCTGTCACCTTCCTCCTGACATTCCCTATGTCTAACCACTCCTTCTCTTTACCTTCCCCTATGTAGCCCCATGCGCAATAATGGCAGTGGAATGCCTTGCTTGGGGTGAGATGATTAAAAAAAAAAAGAATAAGCAAAAAAGTAACCAAACAGTGAACAGAAAATATATAGACCCCCTCGAATTAGCTGAAAATATCAGAACCTGAAATGCTAAATGTTCAGTTCCAGTGGATCTTTGTTCAAAGTCACCACCACCACCACCACCTCTCTCTCTCAAATTTCTACCACTCCAACCAAATATCCTTTAAGGTGACAGTTACAGAAACATTTGTACATCGAGAAAATTCCCGTTGAATTAATTGACTGAAATATATACAAATTTACATATCCATATGTATTTCTAGTGCTTCTCTGTTACATTAAATATAAATCGTTGCTAGATTTATTTTCTATTGGAGGTATCCTATGAACGTAGTTGATCCAAAAGAATTTTGGTCTCTAAACAATCTCTCTTATAGGATAAGAAATGCTGGCAGTGATAGAACAAGAACAAATGCCCAATAGGAATTTCAAAAACACGTTAACCTTTTCAATTTATAAATGGTATATGTGCTGACATCGCAAGAATTGATTTTTTATTTTCTCTGAGAATTTTATGAAGGAAAATGTTATTAAATTGCACAACGATATGCTCATACGTTATATACGCGAGCGAGGGTAGAAAGATATGAACTTATATATATATATATATATATATATATATATATATGGGAGAGAGAGAGAGAGAGAGAGAGAGAGAGAGAGAGAGAAGTAGGTAAGTAGATTTAAACATACAGAACCTTTCCACCAATACCCATATTTTTTTTACCTTATTATATAGGGTAGCTGAGTGTCAGTTTAACAAAATGAGATCTGACATACTGAATTACTCTAAGTGAAAAAATTGCACCCATTAACATTCAACTACGCTTTTGCTTCCAACGGTAGCGACAACAAAAATAGGTAACACGTGAAACTAGAAGGTAAGATAATGATATATTCAATATATTAATTTTCCACAATAACAAAAATCAAACGTATAGAAGAAAAGTTCCATCAATAGTAGAAAGCGTGACAACAGTCCCGAAAAACTCTTTTAAGAATAAAATTTGATAAGTGTCAATCGACAGTAACTTCATTCGCTCAACGAATTCTGAATGTTTCCTGCCTGGAAAAGGCTATTTTCACCTTTACAGAGATTAAATGCTAGATTTGAGCAGTAGTTATATCACTGTGGGATCAAGTCCCATTCAGGACGGCCTTGCTCAGATGTTAACCCACGAAACCAGGTGGTCTTGCTCCTTGCTAAGAAAAATGTTTAGATAATGATTGTGACTACGTGTTTTGTAGGTGAAAACTTGCTATATACAATGGGATTATGATGATAAATATATATAATAGAAAGTATTACATTCGGAACGAGTCTTGCAGATAGGGATAAACTGTAAATTATCTTAAATAGGCAGATAGATAGATATAGATGCTGGTATGTGTGTGTGTGTGTGTGTGTGTGTGTGTGAGAAATGAAGAAACCGGAAATTAATTATGTGAGCCTCATGAATGATAGTATAGGAAATGTTTTATTTGTTCTTTTATGTAATTATAATTTAATCACTTGATTGTGAATATTAGCTAAACATTATAGATATGGATTATAAAATGCCTACTTGGCCACTTCCAACTTGAATCAATAAAAATTTGTCCTAAATATTACGGTACATGAAAGAGAACTGTCTTCGATTCTAATACTAGGACATTCGTTCTGATGTCATATGCGAAACGAACAGAAACAATACAAATTAGATTTTAAAAAGCAATAATATGACATTTAATTACTTATAATTACAGTGGTTTTATTTTAACAGGCAAAAGACGAAAAACAAGGAAAGTGAACAAACAAAAAAACAAAAGACAAAATTTGATGAGGATGCAGATTAGTGGAAACGAAAAAAAACAACCTTCAATGGAATCGATTAAACCTAAACTTGATTAATTTACTTTTCCATTTAAATGATTTAATTTGTTTAACCGTTTTCCCAAACTTTCTGTCTGTCTGACTGTCTGTCTGTCTGTGTGTGTGTGTACGTGTGACCGAACCTACAGTTATAAGCTCTGATCTAGAATGTTCACGGTATAAATTTTTATTTGTGTGATTAAAAGAGAAGCATTGGATGAAGTACCTTTACAAGAAAGAAGATTATGCTGAAATAAATATTTGTCGTATAAAATAAATGCATATTTCTCCTTTAAGTTGCGTACTTATTGATATACCTAAGTATATCCATTTATGCAAGGCACTATGTATGTATGTGTGCATGTATATGAATGTACGTTCGTATGTATGTATGGACTGTTCTGATGACATCAGGGACATTGGTTATGATGGGGTCGGGTGTTTAACGTAAACTGAAGTATGACGTAAATGAAATTGTCGAGGCGGCTGTATGAAAGGAGGTGAGGTAAATGCAGAGACAAGAGTTGCCGTATGTGTTGTTGATGAGTAGGGAGAGGGAAGTGATGACTTTTCAGGGGTTTTTATTTGCGAAATCCCGGCAACAGATGTGTCTGTTTACGTTCAGCGGTCGCCATTTTACCAATGCAGTCAGCCTTGTGGGTGGGCTGTGGCTGGTAGACGTTGAGGGGGAGGCGCTGGAGATTGCAGACTGAGATGTATGAACATATGACGTTTCTTTGTCAGATGGAGAAGAGAAAGTAACGGGGAAAAAAAGAAAGAAAAAGAAAAGGGAACGGATGATGGAAGATAAAAGAGGAAAACAGACAAAACGGGCCAGAACAAACAAACAAACAAAAGAGAATTTTTGGCTACGACAGATTTGAGAGAAGCTTTCCGTGCGAACGAGAGAGGAAAATGCTTTGAAAGGATCACAAATCGCAGGGGGTATCTTGAACGAAAGCAGAAAGAACGGTAACAACTTTTAAATGTGTTACTGAAAAAAAAATGTCTATTGTAAAAAAAATAACGACGGATGTCAATAAAATAAAATTTGGTAATCAGTCCGGAAATATTTACCGCGTGCATCGTTCTAAGCACAGTTGCAACAATAAGAAAAGTGGATGTTACAGTGACAAATGAAAGACAATAAACTGATATGGGGATGTCTTTGAATCGAAACTTTTCGTCTTTTAAAGATACTTCAATCGAAATTAAAGGCAAAACCTTCGATTTCATATTTATATTTTATATTTTAAATAAGAACATTTTTAAACATTTTCGATGAATACAATTTAATAGTAGTTCATTGGGATAAAAATGAATTCTGATGAAATTCATAATAAAAATAAAATAAATGTATCGCCAAGCAGTAAAGCTTAGTGCACCAGTTCAGTAAAGAAGTAAATTCAAATTCTGTGGAAGCGTGACACGTGTGTCTTTGTACAAGATGAACCTTAGGTATAGCTATGATATAAAAAGAATATCTTTATTATTTTTTAAGCTGACCTCCAGTCAATTAATTTCCATACGCGATACACGTATCGACGACCATGTCTCTTTCGAGATATGACTGACTAGACAGACGATTTTCACGCGATAGGTTGCCATTAGTTTTTGCGGTAGACCGGTTGCCAACAAAAACTATAGAACCTAATCTGTCTTGCTATTCAAGCCATAGCTGGAGGAAGAAGAGATGTATTAATAACTTTCCCAAGGTGCGTAAGTGAATGCAACTAATTCGACTGAAAGTTAACCTTAGCATGACAAATTGGTTCTATACAAGGGGAAATAAAATGTAGCCTTGAAGATTAACATTCTAAATTCTGATTTTTCTTTTTACTGGTAACACACAGCCACCGATGCGAAATATGTAGCTATCTTAGCCAACAAGTTGGTTGTCTTTCTTCCAGGAAACAAATGCCCACCAACAACAATATTATTTTTATGATTACTATTTTAAAGTTACAGAAGAAAAATTTAAGAACGCTCATAAATATTCTTAAGGCTAACTGTAAAAGTTCAAGGTAAACTATCAAGGTCAAGATATACTATGATGAAGTATGCTAAAAGATTAAATTTAATGACTATATATATATATATATATATATATATATATATATATATATATATATATATTTTAATCATATCACCCCAAGCAAGGCGATAACGCCACTGATGCGCAGGGGGCTACGTAAGGGTAAAAAGAATGGAAAAGAGAAAGCCGGAAACCACATCCTAAACAGGGAACAAGGGATGAGCCTTTTCACCTGTTCAATAGACGTATATATATATATATATATAATATATACTAGCAGTATAGCCCGGTGTTGCTCAGGTGTAATGAAAGCTTTAAAACTAATCCATGGCCCTGAAGCTCAGAATCTTTGGACTTTGGCATGAAAGAGTAAAAAGCAATAGTTTTTTTCCAGTTAAAGCGAAACCGTAGACTGAAAGAAAAATGAATGGATGTAAGTCAAATTTTGATTTCCTGGTATCGATATCAAATAAGCTTTTTTCGTCGTAAACTGAATTTTGAAGGTTAAATAAGTCCTTTGAGTAAATGGTATCATGGCTAAGACTAAGAACTACAATTATACCTACTTAAAGCCAAACCCGAAGCAAAAACTAAAATAAAAGGGCTGAAAAAATACAGACATACAGGCAGATTAACAGACACACACACACAAACATCTTGACTTATATATCTATATCTATATCTATATCTATATATCTATATCTATATATATATATATATATATATATATATTATCGAGTTTCTGCACTACTGTAAGAACTGCAACATTGAAACTTCTCAATATCGTTTCTCATGTTTTTGTCTAAGAGTGTATCAAATTTGATTAAAATCGGACCACCCTTCTATAACCCAATTGTTTCGATTACCGATTTCCAATATTTATCGGGAGTACCTCGACACAAAACCGAGCTAAGAACACACACACACAGACAAAGTTCCATTTATAAATAAGTTTATATATATATATATATATATATATTTATGAACAATAATTAATAGTTACATTATAAAATGTAAATATATATATATTTACATTTTTAAAGTAACTATTAATTATTTTATTTTAATTTGATAAATGTTTTAAGTATGATTTTTTTTAAATAATCGAAGGTTTCGATTTACCCGTTTTTGTTCTTTTGTTTAAGTTTTTTGGTCTTGCTTTTTGGCTTTCAAAAGGAATTTATTTTTTAGGGAAGGAGTTACTTGAAAAAATCCGAGGTGAAATTTTACATTTTGGTTAGATTTGATTACAACACTCTCAAGAACTTTCCATCTAAGTAAATTGCATTCTTTTTAAAAAGTATAGCATTCTAAGTAAGTTTAGTTACAACTTCTGTCTAATATAAGTTGTAGCTAAACTTACTTTTATGCTGAACTAATGCATCTGATAAATTGTTATGTATAAGATCATATTCTGTTCATAGATCAACCGCGCACACACACGGACACACTGACACACATACACACACACTGACACACACACACATACACACACATATATATATATATATGTATGTGTGTGTGTGTGTGTGTGTGTGTGTGTGTGAGAGAGAGAGAGAGAGAGAGAGAGAGGGAAACAGAGAGAGAAATATAACTAAATGTATTTTAAGGATCTATAAAAGTTATAATGCTTCGGAAAGATATATACAATATATTTTTTCTCGTGCATTATGACCTTTATAGATCTTTAAAATATATTTAGGTAATTGACTTACTTTGATATAATGATCAGATTAATTTGAGTGATAATTTTCATTTACTACTTATCTTCTGTTTCATTTCTATCACACATATAGTTCATTTTTACCATTTTATCAGTAGTTGTCTACCTTTAGTGAGTCTCGTGCCTTGTATTAGCTAATTTTATTATGTACAAAAAAGATTGAACGATAATAGTGAATTGATCAGCGAGATGTTCTTGCTAACCATTGTTTTACAGTTTGTGTCCTTCTCACGAACTATTTTATAAAAAAGATTCTTAATGGTTAAATGGTTATCCTATTTTCTAGCACCGATAATAATCGGTGTTGGATATTTTGCAATTTATCTTCAAGGCAGGCAAATTGTAACCACTAAAAATTTATGTAATATTATCTTACTGTTCATTTTCACCTAGAGCCAGAATTAAAGTAAATTTCTCTTTTCACAATTTTATTTTTGTTGTATAAAACGGAATACAACATAGAGTCAATTGGCATAATTACTTGGTTTCGGTACAAAACAGATTTAAGTGAATTAAATAAAAAAGATTATGAAATTAATTTATGCCATTTACATCGAGCTAATTCTAAGCCGTAAACATAAATCCTAATTCTAAATTCTAGCCTAACGGCAATAAACTAATGAATACCTTGAGTTGTAAAGCAAATAAATTCACATGAGACAAAGAATTGGGAGAAAATATTTTTTTCACTTAAAAAATACAAACTTTATTTCAGTTTTATATCTAAACGTTTTTCCTCGCGACAAGCCTGAAGTTCATTGAAGTTTAGATGCTTATGAACCAAATAATCTGTATATTTGAAAATGTTCTCTCATGACAAGTTTTTCATCATTAATTTTGCCTTTTAAAACTACTCATCAAAAGAGCCATATAATCTCTAATAGTCTCAACCAAATTCTTGCGGTGTTATCATCCACTACATTGTTTTCTATTTAAAAACGTCAATCAATCAATCAATATAAAAGCAATTTTTTTGTTTTTTGTGGCTTTTATGTTTTCAAATGTATTCCTTATTTGTATTATATAAATTACTTTCAATAAAAAAGTTTAGAGGTGGTCAGGCATCCGATGAAAGGGTTAATGATTAATAAATAAAGCGTTTGTGTAATATATTCGACATAAGGTCAATTTTACAAATGGTGGTATGAAAACAAAGTGCGTAATCAGTTCATGTGGTTTAATCATACGTACAATTAAAACGTTTTAACTAACATAAAAATGCAACCAGCTTGCCACACTAGGAATCAGTTTCCATTCTGATTTTAGGGTATTTCTGCTTAATCAGGGATGATTAAACTAAATCAGTTCGTTATTCAACTGAAAAAAAAAATCATATTTTGGGCAACTTCACATTCACTCTACATTCAACAGATATTCGAATGAAGCAAGAACTGAAATACCTCAACAAACGAAATAATTCTAGTTTTTATTTTATATCATTGCCACGAGAAAGCGAAGTATTCGATTATATAGTCGTTTTAAAAATCTGTTTATCATAACTGGGAATGTGATAGTTTCGCATTCTAAAGAGTTTATTCCATTTGTTTAAGCCATAATTGAATTGATGAAAGATGGTATGTACCGATCCTGACGACAAGGGAGAGATTATGATGTTACAATTAGCGTGGTAAAGAATTATGACTTTGAATGTCACCAGAGACATAATTCAAGTCAATCAATTCATGAAAGAAAAAAGAGATTCGTGTGACATAAAAGAGCATCGAAATTTGTAATGTATAACAAGACGTCATTCCCGTGTGTGATCGCGTGTGTACACGGAAGTACACTGGATACATGTGGGGAAATTTTCAACTTTAAAATTTAATGCATAACAATGTTAACAGTTTACATTTTCTAACATGACGACTTTTTTAAGGAAAGAGATTACTTTTTTATTCTTTTTTTCTTTTTTCTTCATATTTTGAATATTATGAGAGAAAAAAGACAATGATTGCTGTACTTTATTTGCTTTTAATTTTTTGGCTCTGGATTGAACTTCTGTTTTGTTGATTGCAAAGTGACCAAAAGTTGTGATAAAAAAGGAAAAGACAAAAAACAAAATTTACTTTCAGACCTTTATTCAATTTTGATCATGATTTGATTCATTTATAGCTCTGAGAATTTTAATTGGAATGCCGCCTTCCCATGCGAAAAGTTTATCCCTTAATACTCAAGAAAGTACTCCATGTCATCCTAACGAACAGGACTTAATTCATGTAATTTTTCCAAAATCTGACCAAATGATCAAACATCAGAATTTTTTCTCGAATCACTTCTTGCTCGTTCCAGATATATTTCAGCACTCGTGCATGACGAAGGAGTACATATTCAAATATGTTTCTATTTCAACGCCACAAAGTAGGAGACATTACAGGGACTGTCTTGGTGTCCCGCTAGAGAAATAACCTTTCAGTATTTTTTAATATTTTTATTTATTAGTACCTTGAATACGTTCTGGTTGTTTTCCAACAGATGCCGTTCCCAGAACTGCGTGTGCATAGTTTTAAATGGTAACGTATCAGTAAGGAAATACTATAAGCAAGCTTGAAATTCAGTGTATATCATTTCGCCGAAGTGTATTTCCAGGGAATTTATTTTATTCAAAAGAAATCTGCAGCTGAAGCACACAGAATTCGTGTTGACACTTTCGGCGACCATGCTCTGCTAGGAACAACATACAAAGATTAGTTTAGTTACTTCAAAAATAATGATTTTGATGTTGAAAATGAAGAACGCTCTGGCGCACCGAAAAAGTTTGAAGACAAAGAATAGGAGGTTTTACTTCATGAAGACTCATGTCAGATGCAATATGAACTGATAAAATCATTAGGATTTGATCGCAAAACAGCTTAGAAATGTTTGAAGCATTAAGAATGATTCAAAAGCAAAGACATTAGATGCCGTACGAGTTAAAGCTGACAGACGTCGAACGGCGTCTTATGTGAACAGCTGCTTCAACGGCAGAAAATGAAAGGTTTTTGTATCGTATCGTAAATGTCGATGAAAAGTGGATTCACTACGATAATCTTAAGCGTAAAATATCGTGGGGTAAGTCCGGCCATGCATTAACATCGGAGGCAAAGTCAACTTTCTATGGTTCGAAGCTTCTGCTCTACATTTGGTGGGATCAACTAGTTCTAGTTTATAATGAGCTGCACAAACCGACCGAATCACGGGAGATTGATATCAACTACAATGTTTGAGCCAAACATTGAATAAAAAACTGCCGCTATAAGAACAGAGACACAACAAAGTGATTTTGCAACATCACAACGCTATGCCATATGTTGCAAAACAGGTGAAAACCTACTTGGAATCGCTTTAATGGGAAGTCTAACCCCACCCACTGTATTCACCAGACATTGCTCTGTCCGGTTATAACTTGTTCCGATCGATGGTACATAGCACTGAGCAGCAGTTTGATTCTTATACAGACGCCAAAAATGGGTAGACTCGTGGTTAGCTTCAAAAGACGTGTCATTTTTCCGACGTGGAATTCAAATGCTGCCAGAAAGATGTGAAAAAGTAGGGGCTAGCGATTAACAATACTTTCAGTGATATGTTTTTACTAATATTTGTAAATAAAACATTACTTTTCAAGAAAAATCAGAGAGAACTTATTCAAGATCCTAATATTTTTGTGCATGTGCTAACTTTCAAGAGGTGTTTGGTAATCAAAATATATTCTTATACAAGAAAACTAAAATTATAATAAAGATCGAAAAGTGTACCGATTGAGGCTTGGAAAGTATGGTAATCTACCCCTGTATATATATATATATATATATATATATATATATATATATATATATATATATAGTAGATGGTAACCACATGCAATCATACAAATAGATATCTACTCAAATACGTTGACCCGGATTAACATAGATTCTCCTATGTAGACTTATTTACTTTATTTTTATCTTTATTATTAATGTATTTTGTTTCCGCTAAAATAAAACCAATATGCAATCTCCCATGACCCAAAGACATTAAACGTTTGGTTTCTACCTATTACTTTAAATAACATAAAAATATTTTACTTTTCAGTTTCATGTCTAAGTTTTAACCCAAATCAAATTAAATTATACATTTAAAAATTATTTAAAACAGCATCCCACCATTATAAAATACACGACGAACAACCCGAGAACCAACAAGTCAAATTTTGGAACGGTCAGTTCATAATAAGCCCCTGATGATTGCAGAGTACATGAAACTCAGGGTCGTAGTGTAGACCTAGGATAATATGTATATTTATTAATAAATATTTTATAGCTCGTTATATTAAACTGAGCACTGTTTTGTTAACACCAGAAAATGTTTTATTTATGTGCGTGTGCTTGCGTGTATATGCATTTGCATATTTATTGATATTCATATATATGTGGGTGTGTGCGTATCTGCTTGTATGCGTGCGTGTGTTCTCGCTTGCTGCTTTCTGGAATTGTTAGAACCTAGCCCATTCAAACACATCATACCTAACGGTTCTACTTACCTAAGTTACATAGATCACGTCCACTTATTTTACTCGCATGATACTAACCTATTATACATAATGATGAAACCCAATAAAGTTTAGTCCATCATTGAATTCACACATGAATTTGAACAAACAACTCTCTACATTTTCCTAACATCTTATAATCTTATAATCTAACATCTTCCTAACACGACAATAATAAATTAAACTTTAAAGTTTAAGGAAAAGCCACAAACAAAAACGACCTAATTAGCTTCTATTTCCACCACAACTACAGAATAAAATCTGAAAGAATAATAGGATTTTATCTTAGCTTAGAATATGTAGCCCTGAATATCTAAAGGAAAAAGAGAAATATATTGAGAAAACATTCAAGTTTCTCTACTACCAACGCCACTTCAGTTTTAATGCTAAAAATCGAGCTTACAAAATCCAGAAAGCCAAAGAAAAGCGGATACTTCCAACAAAAATTACACAAATTAGCTAAAGAGAGAGAAAGAGGAAGAGACCATATTTGCATGTTTCTTTACTAATCCTTGTTTCACAATTGCGTAGTGACGTCTGTAGAAGCACCCTTCACCCACCGCGGTCACGCAACTACCTTAGCTGATTCTCTTTTAATGTTTCTCACTCCTGGATAATCTATGTCAGCTTACTAACTCACTAGAGGATGACTTTTGGGGGCGATAAGAAAATGTGACTTAAGATTTATTTAAATAAGTCATCCCTGACAGCTGCTTTACGAATAAGTCACTTACTATTTTTTTCTTACATCAAAGCGTTTTTTCTGTGAAACAAACTGTGTGTGTAAAGTGATTGTGCAGTTGAAATTTTAATAACTTCTCTTCCACATCAAACTGAAAGTGTCAGACGAAATGCATATGAAAGCAAATTCATTCCACATACAGCAAGGGATGTCAACATAAATACCTTTTTGTTTTTTAAATGCAAAAGTTAAATCTATTTTTTTAAATCCACTGAAATATTGTTGCTGTTACAGGCTTATGGCCAAGATCGCAGAAGTGGCGATGAACCCAAGACATAGCCGGAATTGGAAGTAATCTGAAACCAGATTAAGCAACGTTTAGTTTTAAAAAAAAATGTTCTTATGTTCTGAGAAAAGTAATATTTGTAATCTTAAGAAAATGAGGTTTTGTTGGAGGAACACAAGTTGTAATCTGATCCCACGGAAAGTTCTCTGGTTGATATTCAAATTATTTCAATTTTAAACTCGGAAAGACTTTGTAAACCTGTATAACTATAATATATGTTAAATCATTTTTGAAAATAATCCCAGAAGACGCTTTTGCTCCCAGTGAATAAAGCATTTTCTTTTGGTTAAATTTTATTTTCGCAAAAGCAAGATTTTTTAAGCGCCTTTTCTCTTTTACCCAGTTTTTTCATAAATAAAAATGTATATAGAATAATTTAGAAATCTGTTTCTCCGGAAGATATTAATTAAAAACGTTAAGTATATAAGCAATATAAAAGTCGTCTGTAGATAAAGCGCTTATCTGTATGCGTGCGTATGAAAAAGAGAAAAGAATGAAAAAGAGAATTAGAAAAAGAATGCGCGAAAGACAAAGAAAGAATGAGAACAAGTGAGGAGGAGAAAGAAAGAGTGTGATAAATATAGAAGAAAGAAAAAAGAAAGAAGAACGGTGTGTGTGTGGGGGGGGGGGGCGAGATGTCACTTATTCGTTTAAGGACCCAGAACTAAATTAAAGCAGCTGTTATTGTCACCAACGATAGATTCTTTTTCTCAAATTTAAAAAAAATCCTTTTGATCCTTTTCTTTTAAATTTTCTTTCGTTCTTTTTGTTTTTTATATTTTTCTCTCTTTCTTTCCTCTTTCTTTTTCAGTTCTTCCTATTTCTTTTTCCCTTTTTTCTTTCCCTCCTCTCTCTTATTTTTCTTTTGACTTTTTCTTTTTAATTTTCTTCCTTCCTCTACTGTTCTTGTATTACTATCTTCTTTCTTTCTTTCTTTCTTTCTTTCTTTCACGTTTTTCTTTTTCTCTTCTTCTTTCCATACTTTCTCTTTGCTATTTTGTTCAATACAAAGTTTTCAAACTTGTCAGCACTTTAGGATATAATTACAAATAGTTATCACAATTTGTTGATCTATTCTTCAATTTCATTTTTTGATGCTAATCAAATCTGCTTGTTCTTGCTTGGGATCAATTGGCAAAAACATTGCAAACATTTATTATTTTTATTTACCGATTTTAAAATCATTTTCTGTTTTCCGAAGAGTTTAATTACTTTTCCTCGGGTTTTCATTTCTTTTCATTTTTTTGTAAGTTTATTCGGGTATAGACAAACTGCGCCGATTATGTATATATATATATATATATTACTGCTTAGTTTTTGCAAATGCTCAGATATTCCAAATTTTTACTTTTCCTAATTTTACACACAGCCACCTAACCTATTTAAGATGAATAGATTTCGACATTTGATCTGGAAGGAGTGAACTATTTGAATTTTGAGAGCTTTCATTTTCTTGGGAATAAAAGGCAATTTGCACACACACACACACACACACACACACACACACACACACACACATATATATATATATATATAGAGAGAGAGAGA
Organism: Ascarosepion bandense; assembly: GCA_037127315.1. Lineage (NCBI taxonomy): Eukaryota > Metazoa > Mollusca > Cephalopoda > Sepiida > Sepiidae > Ascarosepion > Ascarosepion bandense. The sequence continues at coordinate 374,715 of JBBBDQ010000789.1, read as the reverse complement.
GAGAGAGAGAAAGAGAGAGAGAGAACATTAATGACATTATCATTATTATCGTTTCTCACAAAGTATTGCTGAATAGAAAACTTACTAATGAATTTACTACCACTAAGTGTTAGCATAATTACAATTCTCAGTGTGAAAGACAGAGCTTCTGATCAAGTTATAAGTTTTATATTGAGCACTCTTCAAAAAGTAAACTACTACGAACAGCGGACTGTTAACTCATTTGTTTGTACTACTCCTAATATATATATATATATATATATTCTATAAAAGTTTGTCATTACGTGCTTGTTTTTCTATTTTGCTCTTTTGTTGCGTTTACTTTTTCAGAAAAAATGTCCAACACACATACATTGTACTAAAAGTAATAAATAAATACATAAATAAATAGTAAAGGAAGTGACACACAGGAAACATAGATCACTTCCGTCTAGCAATATTTCATCGGGGACCTCACAACAACAATAATCACTTGGGACACTTTTTTTACTTATTCTGTCTATTTTTTCTCTACATTTTCTTTCAAAACTTTGTTTCAGGCGAATCGTTCGAACAAAAAGAAAAATGTTATAAATTATTCTTTCCCCTTATAATCCTTTTTTTCTTTTTCTTGACTCTTTTACTGTGTTTCTTTTCTTAACAAAATGCCTTTTGCAACATTCTAGATAAGTTGCTAATTTCTTAAACTTTAAAGATAAACATTTCATTATAGGGATAAAATAAAACATAAAACACAAAAATAAATAAAATAATGAAATATTAATTGAATAAATTCCTGGATCTCTAACATGAAACTGTTTTATTATTCCGTTAAATATTCTGACTCATATCTGCAGCTTTTGTTTTTCATGTAATATTTCGACCGATATATTCTCGTGTCGTTCTTAAGAATATGCGGAATAAACTCGTTTTGAATATCTTTTTTAATCACCACAAAAGACTTAACATTCCGATCCGCAAGTTTCAACATACACTTGAAGAATCTCAACGAACACATCGGCCAAAGTGTCGTGATAAGAATAAAGAGTTACTTGTCTGAATAAACTCTTTATATTAGGTCATCTCAAATATTCGTACATTTTTTCTTATTGATTTTTTTCTGTGTTTGCTGACTACGCGTTTTACTAATATCTGTCTATTTTCTATACAGTGAAAATGCATATTTTGGGCTTCTTTGATACATTTGAAACAGATTAAAAACAAATGCCTGAACACAATGTTTCTTGGAGACATATTCGTGGTATTCATTTTTAATTGAAAACATAATTACCTGTATTTCATAATTATGATCATTAAATTAATGCATTCACTGAAAATTTAATTAAATTCACGTAAACAAATACTATTTTATGCAAATTTCTAATTAGCCTATGACATAGCATCAATTTAATGAATTTAAACATGGCTACTGTGATCTGGTGAATTCAATTTCCTGTATTACTATGGGCAAGGAATTTGAATGCGTCCATTGGTGTCCGACTAACTACTAAGATTTTCACGTACAATCATTTCTATGTTTTACAGAAAATAACCAGAAAAAGAATTCTAGTGAGTAGCAATTCTTTGGGCAGAGATCTCTTATTGATGAAAGAGTTCAGAAGAGAATGATAACAGTTCAGGATAGTGGCGGTGGTGTAATGGTCTGTGAAATAATTTTTTAATATGCAATGTGACCCTTGGTACTAGTAAGAGATCGTTTAGATGCCGAAGCTCACCTAGGTATTGTGGTTAACCACGTGTCGCAATTTATGTCTACGGTACATTCATCTTCTGGTATTCTCATCCAGTTTGACAGCGAACCGTATCACAAATCAAAGATAGTAGCAGATTGTTTCATAGAACAATGTAATTTGTTTTCTGTGTTAAAATGACGCCCAAAATCTCAATCGCACATAGCACATTTAGGATGTGGTGAAAATGGCGATTAATGCTGAACTCGTAACCAACCAGCCAACCAACCAACCAACCAACCAACCAACCAACCAACTCATAATAAGTACGGGCATGGTCTCAAATTGATAATAATAACAGCATAGTCTCAAAATTCGAGAGAGGACTACCAGAATCAAATCAACGCCAAGAGGAATTCTTGGCATATTTCTAAATGCAAAAGGTGTTCATTAAACAGTAAACATTTCAGAACAAAATTCAACTCGGCTTAAAGACATTGGAACAAGAAATGCGATATTTCATGCTCACAATGATATCTGAAAAGGCAAAAGAAAAGACAAAAAGAAGTATACTTATCATTTATAATTTATGCAAACGTGTTTGGTAAAGTACATCAGAAAGAGCTGTTTAGAACTACTATGTATGTTTGATGTATTTGGTAAGTATACTGGAACAATCCAGAATTTATACTGAAAGCAAACTGCCTGCATACCATAAAAATGAGTTTATTAAATATACAAAATAGAAAGGGGTATAAAGCAAAGGTGTATTTTCTCACCAGATTTAATCCCACCCTTTTACAGTGAAACCGATAAAATGCAGCCGTAACTTCTACTCCAACAATTTCTTTCCTCGCACTTCCCGACTGTGGAATTCTCTTCCACACGATTGCTTCCCCGACGGCTATAATCTCCAGGAGTTTAAATGTAAGGTCAATAGACACCTCCTAACACACTAACCTTCCCCCATTCTATCAAACACTCTTCCCATCCTCGCTATCCTTACTCATCTGTCACCTTCCTCCTGACATTCCCTATGTCTAACCACTCCTTCTCTTTACCTTCCCCTATGTAGCCCCATGCGCAATAGTGGCAGTGGAATGCCTTGCTTGGGGTGAGATGATTAAGAAAAAAAAATTCAAACTTTACAGTAAGAATTATAAGTCCGACCAATATTCATTATTATCGGCTATAATATTAACAATGTAAGATGACGGAGTGTTCATAGGAATGAAAGTAAATTACAGGAACTTTAACAGAAGGTAATAAATAAAAGCGATCAGAAAAGACTAATCATCGATTGTAAGAAGATTGAATGTATGGTTGTCAGCAAAAGAAACAACATAAGATGCAAACTATAAATTAGACACCAAAATCAAACAATTACAACAATTTGTGACTTGGAGCGACAGAGAAGGGGTTTTATAGACGGGTGCTGAAAATAACATAGAGCGAAACACGTGAGAAAAGATGAATTTTAAAGGAAAATCGAAACCAAATGGACACATTTAGAATCAGAAAAAAAACAGTTGAATTTTATAAAGCACATAATGAGGAAAGTGAGCTTGGGAAATTCAACATTCACAAGAGATGTTGAAGACAAGAGAGACAGGGTAAATCAGCGAATACTCAATTACACAAGTTATCCAACGAATTTGTGTAATTGGCTGACAGAACAGGGATTGGGAGAGATAACAAAAAGACAAACATTACTAGGAACTACAAATGATAGGAGGTTGTAGGAAACCATCATCGCTTGCATCCTGAAAGGACACGACACATGAAATACTACTACTACTAATAATATATGTATATGTACCTCTAAAAAAGCGAAACCTAAGGTTTAAAATCTATTTTGAAAATTAAAAATCTTTCTTATAGCTTTAACTGAACTTTTAACTGAAAGTTAATAGATTAAATTAAATATATCCAATAAACACAATACTTGTTTGTATTTCAAACCGAATTTAAATAGATTGGAATGAGATTTTTTAAATCGCTCAAATCGGTCATATTAATCTTACTCACATAAAGTTTCAGAAAGGTATATTTTCTTTTTGAAAGATTTTTTAATGATTAAAATTATACAGTGTTGCCAGGTTTATTAAACTGGCAACACTGTAAAATTTTAATCATTAAAAATCTTTCAAAAAGAAAATATACCTTTCTGAAACTTTATGTAAGATTAATTGATTTAAAGTTTAATTAATCTGAATTAAACAAATATTAATTTTAGTTTCAAATATCACAGAAAAACATTTTTTTTTTACACGGAGCTGAATGTTTTTATGAGGCGTTGACAGATTTATCGTTAGATTAGTGAATTTAAATAAAGGGTACATAACTGTAAAAATTAGAATGTTAAATAATTTTTTAACTATTCAGTAATATTAAAAAAATAAAATATTTTAAGCATTCTAACATTTTATTAAGTGCTTTGGTTTTATGGTCTTATAAAGATATTTGTAGAAGAAATATTAGAAAATTAACAATAAATTTTAAATTAATTATAATTACTACTCCATGTGTCCATACAAAAAATCCGTATTTACAAAAAAAAAAAAAAAAAAAAAAAAGACAGCACGTTTTACGCACACAAATTAAATTCAAAATTCTTTTTAAAATGTTGGTGTTTCGAAGGTTTGAACAACAAAATCCTTTGGTCTTTCCTATTAATAGTAACACAAAGATTTTGCCAAAGAAACTTTTCTTTTGTTTTTGTTAACCTTAGTTTTGTTAACCTTTTGTTAACCTTTTTCATTATATTTGCTCAGTTTTAGTGAATTTTTGGGAGGTATATATATATATATATATATATATATATATATATATATACGTGTGTGTGTGTGTGTGTGTGTGTGTGTGTGTGTGTGTGTGTGTGTGTGAGGCGCATGCCTCTGTGTGTGTAGTTATTGTTGGACAATTATCGTAGCACAATTTCCTTAAACTTGAACTTGAACTACAACATTTTTGTATTAGACACGTGATGCCCTTTTCACTGGCCTTTGTAGGTAGTCGGCGTTTGAGATCAGATAAAGGCCAGCATTTTTGGGAAAACAGACTGAAAGGAAGATAGACATCATTCAAAGACTGAGAAAAAATAAAGTTTCGTTAGCATCGTGATGACTTAGATTTCTGAAGAAAGAGGTTCTTGGGACAAGTGTTCTAGCAGATAATATGTTTCACATGTCTTTCGCAGATAATGTAACCTAGATATATAAATAGGTATGTGTTTGTGTATATGTCTCTGCACTCGTGCGTGTTTCGTGTTGCGTGTTGGTATCTTGGCATAGATGAATATAAGTATGTAGGTGCGTATGCGTATAGCTGTGTGCTTGTGTAAGTAAATGTGTTTCGCTTTATGTGCATACGTGTATACACAAACAAGAGCAAGGACAGTATGGACGTTCAAGTTGTTTGCCAAACAATGTTTGTTGAAAAACATTTTGTAGGGAGACGTCCTTTCTCACCACACATTTACGCTTCGGATGAGAAAGACAACAAGCAAAGCTGATGTTTATGCAAATGTGAAGTTTAATGTGATACATATGAACAAATCAAACAAACAAACCCAACAATATAAGATGTTTAGACGAACCATCAGGTAGGCGTTTCTTTTTTTCCGTCACAACTAAGGTTCACATATGCAAGATTTCTTGATCGCTGAAAAAACAGTTGAAAACGTATGATGGCCAAACAGTAATCGGATTTAGATTTTATCTGTAGATGCAGTGGGACACAGAAACGCATATTTTATCTATGTCTCCACAGTTTATCATTCTACATGCGTGTCCATATAATCTTTTTCTTTATATACACCATTATATATTAACATGTGTATCTATAGTACGTAAATATACGCGCGTGCTTACATGTGTGTTCACTTGTCTGTCAACAGCATATGTACCTATGATTTTTTTGTAATTTCTCAAGTTCTTCCCCAAAAACCAACTTTTAATTCTTTTAGCACATTGTTTTATACTAAAACAAAAAAATTAAAAATTAAATAAAAAAAGACTTCCCTTTTTTTCAATTTCAGTTTAAAATATACATTTTCAAAATATTCACTTAAATTTTAAGCTATAAATGATGAATTATTTCTTCTCCATAAAAATTTTAAAAATATAATTTCGGTCTAATAAGAATATAAAGCCACAATGGATTGCTGAGAAGGAAAGAAATTGAGAAAACGTTATTGTTGAGACAGAAGATTACGATTGACGTTCCATTTAAATTTTCGAAGATCGTAGTTGACAGGAAATCAAGAAGCCAGAAGGGAGTTCTACAAGCAAGAAGTACGAGAGAAGAAACTATTAGCATAGAAATTACGGTTACATCTAGTAATTTAAACAGCAAACCGATGAGACTTAACTGCCAATCTAGTACTCTGCTTAAATTTGTGAAGTCTAGGTACCAACGAGAAAATCTCATCAGAACAATTACCATAAAAAAAATTTTTTTCATGGTAATTGCTCAGAGAAGCTACATTAAAACGGTGGAAAATTAACTGGAGTCGAAATGCCAGGTCAGGGCCTATAACATTGCAGATTCTTGTTTGGATTCTGTCAAGAATCTTTAGACACTTAACAGAAGCACAGGGCTTCATATAGCAACAATATTCAATTTTTGGGGATCAGTTGCCAATTAAACTTTCTCGGACCTATTTAAGATAGGTAAGATCAGGAAGGTCATTAATAAAAATTAGGAACAAAATAGCCACAAGGATAGAGCCTTAGGAGTCTCCCGCAAAAAGACCTAACAAAGTTACCGTTCAAGACAACTTTCATCTTGCGATTGAATCAAATCAAAACTTTATTAGAAACATCATAACTTTTCAACTTGTGAAGAAGACCAGCATGCCAAACCATGTCAAACGTCTTCAAGATATCTCTATAGCAATAGTCCGTGATTTACCACATTCTTATCTAAAACTTGACAGAATCTTTGGTCAGTAGCTGTTAACACATCAGAAGTTAATCTAAAAATGGAGCCATATTTTTTGTTTGAAAGAAGGCACTACCGGGTGAAACGGTTAACCAATTCGAAGTTGATTAGCAAAAAGCCAGAAGAAGTCGATAGTTCGAAGGAACACACGGTTCTGTCGAGTACTTAAAAACTAGAACTACAGAAAATCATGTTTAACAAGCTGTTAGGCAAGAAGTAGCAAGGCATTTATTTTAGAGCTTAGAGAGGAAAGAGGACACTTCAAGAACACATTTCTTTAGGACATTGCCATTTTTGTTTCGCAACAATCATTTCCTATTTCCAAATCTAGCGGAGTCTATAAAGAATAAACTTCTATCAGCTCTTAGTAGAGTGTAACAATCACTTAATAGACTAAATACTGTTTATGCACTATTTTCAACCGATAGAGTTTAGTAATTATTTTACGTGTCCAGTGAAGTTCGTTGACGAATGTATATACCATGTGATAAAGACTCATGAAACAGCTCAAAATGTTTCCGATAGTTTGCAAAAAGTTTAATTTAAATTTAGCTTCAAGATTAACTTTTCAATATCTAATCATATATTCATTTTTAAAAGAAATTTAATCTGTTTTGCTAAGATTAATCTTTCGTTCAATTTCAATAAACTTAGAAACACCTTTTGAATGCCATTGGTAAAAGTAGTGGTAGGTGGCGGCACCGTACCTTAATGTCACGAATAATGGTGAGTCTAATCATAGCAAGAAGATGTGAATTGTCCGAGTTTCAAATAAGGATGCCAGAAGGATGAGATATTCTTTTTCTGAAAGGATGGAGACATTTGATATCTTCCAATGTACAGTGTCACATATATACTGGGGATATTTAATGGAAAACAGTACCGCTTACCGTGGACAGCATCGTTAGCGACCAAGTGTACTTAATGATCGTAGCCAAACGCATTTATCCACACCTGTATGTGGTAACATCCAAATGACATCGATTCAAATGATAACCATATTCAATGCAGGTTACCAAACGCGTAGTCAACAGATTAAGATCACGTCATTGGACACAGCGCCTCACAGGTCACTAATTAGATGCTAGAGAATCTGTAATGGCGTGATGTGTTCCTATAAATAGTGGTTGCGCTTAGTCCGACACATAGTTGGATTGAGTGTGACATAAACCTCATGCGACAATAAACCCCAGTTATCAAAAATGCACTGTGTAAGCTGGACTTCCTTCCGTTTCATTCTGGATGTCTTCACATGAGCTGGGTTTTGCTGGTCCACCTAACGCTTCACAGTTTGTGTGAGTATTTGCACCCATTCAGTGACTCCAACAACGAAGATAATTCACTGGACCATGGTTACTCAGAAATTGATTTATGGAGCATTCTGGTCACTTCCTACAAATGGTTCGGCCACTATATGCGCGCGACGTCAGCCCAATTAATCATTTATAAGATGTAGTGGGAAGATGTATTCGCACTGCAATTTACAAATACCAGGGATCTCCCAGTCAATATCACGGTGTTGTCGTTGCGCCCAGCATGCTGGAGGGTGGCCTATATGATACTTGGCACTTACCTATGATTTTATCGCATTTACATTGTATCGGATAATATTTGCCAACTATATATATATATATATATATATATATATATATATATATATATATATATAAAATTAGTTAGTTTTTAGTCAGAATTAAATTATACCAGTACACAATTGTGTTAAAATGTGTTCAATACATTTATATTGTAGAACTTTTGAATATTTTTCATTTGGAAATGATTTATTTCTGCAACTTAGGTTTCAATCTTTCGGTATTTTCAGGCAATTTGTAATACTGTAAGGATGAAACCTAGGTTGCAGAAATAACTCATTTCCAAATTAATACATATATTTTCAGACGATTTACAATAACTGATTTTTCCGTTTTCAAACGTACGAATGTGGATTTTTTATAAACGCGCGACTGGAATTTTCAAACAACCGAAAATGTTTAAAATTAGGAAGGAGTTATTAAAAATTTTGAAAATTTTTAGTTTTTTTAAAATTCCAGTCGTTTGTGAAAAATCCCTGTTCGTGCGTTTAAAAAACGGAAAAATCAGTTATTGTAAACCGCCTGAAAATACCGAAAGCTAGGTTGCGTAATCTTGTTATTACCAAAGTATTATATCATTACACAAAAGTTTTCATGTTTTAGAACAATATTGTTTTTAACAATAAAGAGTGAAAATGATTTATTTTATAAAATATAAGATGAATCTTGGTTATTCGGAAAATTAAGAATGGGTGGCTGGAGGAAGTTAAACAATCATATTGATTGTATGTGTGTCAGTGTTGCTCAATCAAAAGTAAGAATTAGGTTGAACTATAGAGCTGGACATATGGGTCGCGTGGAGAACTTAGTTGCTTAGTACCAAAACATAGCACTTTTTTATTTCGTCTGGGTAAGAAACAAACTAGGAACATACATTATTCAAATGAGTAGACAACAGTTTTTAACAGCTTGGATTTTAGTTTTTTTTAGAATTTAATTTTATACTACTTCATCTGTTAAAAGAGTTGGATTGTTTAGGTTAAAAAATGAGTTGGATTGTTTAGGTTAAAAAATGAGTTGGATTGTTTAGGTTAAAAAATGAGTTGGATTGTTTAGGTTAAAAAATGAGTTGGATTGTTTAGGTTAAAAAAAGTAATTGTGGTTGAGTAAGATATACTGAAGTTACGAAAGCCGAATAAGTATCAAATGAAATAATATATAATAAAATAATTCTTAAGTAATATTAGGGCATAAGTTAAAAATAAACATTATAATTCATTAAATTTTAAAGAGAAATATTTATGATATTTAATTAAAGTATTAAATTAAATACGTACCATCAACGTAGGATGATATATATATTTATTAACATATATTTAATAGTACTGCTAATACTATATTAACCACTGTTTATTACACCTGAATAATATTTTTATACATGTGTGTATTCCCGTATGTATATTTATCAATCTACATAACTATATATATATATATATATATATATATATATATATATATATATATATATATAGTTATGTGAATTGATAAATATACAATTGGTGGAAAGATACATACATACATATATATATATATATATATATATATATATATATATATATTAATTCAGATACTTCAATCCAAGGGAAAAAAGCAGGAAGGTAAATTCCAAAAAACCCGATCCTAATTAATATTAAAACTTTATTTTAATATTAAAAAATGATACAGGAAGAGAGCTCCATGTAATAAAATATTACAGAGCAAATATATATTAAAAAAGGATTAATTCAAAGATGTTGAATGGCCATTCAACATCTTTGAATTAATCCTTTTTTAATATATATTTGCTCTGTAATATTTTATTACATGGAGCTCTCTTCCTGTATCATTTTTAATATTAAAAGTTTTTTCTGTTGCTGAGGTGATGTGTTGTCCCCCGTGGGGATCTTCATATCGAAATGGCCATTCAACATCTTTGAATTAATCCTTTTTTAATATATATATATATATATATATATATATATATATATATATATATATATATATAGTTATGTGAATTGATAAATATACATACGGGAATATATATTAGCCATTCACATACAAGCCTGTTTCGCTGTATCACAGCTCATTAGTGTGGCTAGACACATCTACTTGCTTCTGGCCAGAATCGAAACTTGGTGTCAGTCGGAGTTGCTACACTCTAAGCCATATGCGCATTGAATCAGAGAAGGGAAATGGGATAACGGTTTATAAATTTTTATATATCAATAAAACTTTTGTTGGAAAGATATATGACAAAGTGGAAAAGTTTTCGTGTGACGTTCTTCGTCCCTTAGGACTTCATCAGACTAAGTTTGTTAACTTTGGTGCAATTACATATACGCCGAACGATAGACGCTGAGAATTTAACATTTAAAATTATTATTATGTGTCTTGAGTATATGATCTATTCGATTTCATTTAAATTCTTTTTGTCGTTGTTTTTGTTTCCATCACTTTTGTTATTAAATATCCGACACTGTGATAATAAAAAATCTGCCAAGAATGGTAAAATGTTACAAGAATCCGGGCACATTTACTGTGGATGATCTTGCGATTAAGATACTTGCAACTAATCCTTTTAACGTGTTGTTTTGTAAAATATCCCTTTCGTGTAATATATATATATTTTTAAATTTTTATCATACAACGTGTGAAAGCACGTGCGATACCCTGTCCTCAACAGCCGCCAACCAGGGTGATAACACAGTTTCGGTAGCTCAAGGCGGTACTGCCACTTCTAGCGCTACCAAGCAGCAAGCAGCTTTTGCCACCGGACAGGATATTAAGAGAACTATATATATATATATATATATATATATATATATACGCCAGATCAAATAAGAGCAGAGACTACATTGGACGTTAATCTTCATTTTTAGTGTGCAGTTTGTGATTTGAAAAAAAAAAACCCGTTTACTTTCGGCCGTTGATGTTATTACGCGTTTACAGTAACCGTTTCTTATGTAATTACACGGGAATGCTAGTTTCGCGTGTATATGCTGAAAACTTCTTGCTTTTGACCAAATCCAACTTGATGCATATTGTGCCGCGGTCTGAAGACGATTTGAGGCAACTTTCAAACTGCGGCCAGTGATTCCTATTTTTGAAAGAAACGAAATGACTGAGTGTCCTATAAAACCACGACAACCAACCTCAATAGGGATCACATGGCATATCCAACCCTTTTCCACGCAGTCGGCACGTAGTGTCTCGTAGCGGTTTTTCTTCCGCTCGTGTGCTTCCTCCCGGTTTTCTTCCCAGGGGACAGTCAATTCTATGAGGAGAACACTCTTCTTTGAATCGGACCATGCTACAATGTCCGGCCGCTTTTCTGTTTGAATAATGCGAACTAGAAATTGTAGAGCTGTCTTGAGATCTGCTGAAACTTTCCAGTCACTAGCTCTTTTCAGTAGTTTCATGTTAGGATTTTGTTTCCTCACAGGACATTCACCTTCATTGAGAAACTGAATTATGGGTTCCTTGGCTGTTATAGATTGCTTGTTTGCTGTCTCACATTGTACTCTTAACAAATCTATTATCACCTCTAACACCTTGTTATGGCGCCATGTGTACATCTGAAGCGATTGTGGACATGCAGATAGTACGTGGCGAAAAGTACCCCGATCACTTTTACATGACAAGCACAGGTCCGAATTGGTATATCCCCATAATTTTAGGTTGGTCGCATTTGGTAAGAGATCATAAGAGCGAAGAAAAAATGATATCGCCAGTGGTTCCATTGTAATTAAGGATTTCCATGATAATTTAATTGGTTCGATATCATTCCATTTTGTCTACGCACATTGTTTGGCCTGAGTAACAGCACTGGCTTTTCTTTGCTCTTCCTCAAACATCCTGACTTCTTCGCTCACCATGTCTCTTTTTCCTTTTGAATCCACTTTGGAGAATAGCTTTTTGCTCGTGCTACCCAGCCCAGCTCGATTGGTTTGAGTGACGCCTATGATGTCTTTTATTCGTAGGCTGCATTCCGCCTCCTGGATGGTCTTAACGGCCGACCACTTCGTACCTGATTTTATTTCTGGATACGACTTCCGAATGATATCGTCGCCTGACTGTTGGGATCTTATCACACCCAATTTTGAAATGGATCTCTCTGACAGATCCTCCGACTAACGATAGGCTTCGACTTTTCTTTGGTTTAGCCTTCATTCTCGCCCATGTGAAAAGTTCATAATACCTTTGTAGTAAAAGATCGGTAGCGATTTGGGATGGGACGAGAATGGTGATGTCCATAAAAGCTCTGGAAGGAGGAAGAGTCAGATGTTCATTTTTCATTACTCCTTTCGACGTATTTGCTACACCTCGTAAAATGAGTTCCATGGCCAGAACGAAAAGAAGTGGGGAATTCACACAGTCCATAATGGTGCCTGCCACTTGGTGGTATAGTTTTTAACGATAAATTTCATGAAAGCTGAATTGAAGTATTTCATTATGATTTCCCCCAACCTGGCTAGGGAAGTTGAAAAATTCGAGGGCCATTCGGATTAAGTGGTGCGGAACTGAAACGTATGCATTGACAAGATCAAGCCAGAACACATGTAGTTCTGTTTTGTCTCTTTTAGCTGAGAGTATTGAGTTCCATATCATCTGTAAATGTTCCAGACATCCAGGGAAGCCAGGTATCCCAGCCATCTGGACAGATGTATTTATATAATGATTGCTCATCAGAAAGGTTGTCATACGACGAGCAAGAACTTCAAAAAATATTTTCCCTTCTACATTTAGAAGGGATATTGGGCGAAAATTTGTGATACCTCTTAACTGCATTTCCTTTGGTATCCAAATACCATCGGCCAGACACCATTCCTTGCGATTAAAGCACTTGCGATAATCAACTAATCCTTTTAACGTGTTGTTTTGTAAAATATCTTTTTCGTGTAATATATATATATATATATATATATATATATATATATATATATGCATATATATATATATATATATATATATAGACAAGCACGCAGTGTGTGTATGTCTGATCTAACTTGTCTGTCTTACAATTGAGATTAAATATCCTGAAAATCTAGAAAATTACTATTGAAAGTGAGTAAACAGTTGAAATATAATTTCACAAAGAGCTTTTCTTAATTTTAGTTTAAAACATACCGTTTTTTTGAGATTCAGACGCATTTTTTTGGTTTTATTGACAAACAAAATTTATGAAATTTTAAAATTTATTCACTTTGAAAACTAATACTAAGTTTCCAATGGTGTGCAAACGTAAAAAAAAGTATTGGAATTGTGCAAACGTAAAAAAAGTATCGAATTAAAAGTATCAGTTACGCGTTTTTTTGTTTTATTTAAATAAGATTTACAAAAACTGAAAAATTTGAAGAATTTATTATTTATTCATCAATTTTATATGCAAGCCTCGTACAACGCTACTCTGCAACTTTATTTTGGAGTTTGCAAAATTGACCAACTATTTATCTCAACGAGGTCAACAAAAAGAATTTATAAGTATACCAAGGATGAAATTTAACACCCTAAATAATCTAATTCTCAAAAGAATAATAACAGAGTTGTGTATTTCCCTCGACGCCAACGATCTACGTTGTTCTTGCCAATGTGATAATTCTGCTTTTCAAAACAAAGAGGCCTAGTGCTACACAATCTTTCCTTCTTTACGAGGTCCTGAGTAAAATAAATAATTATATATAATTATATCTCAAATATTATTTTATCTTACGAAAAGAATCAACAAAAAAAGAAGCAACAACTATAAAAACATAAATAGGAATTTCCGAATTTGTTGCAATAATTTTCCTCAATGATCCTTTATCTTTGTAAATGTAAGCATGATAAATATATTTACACGCATAGGATAATTAAACACTTTGGGTCCGACAAGATCAGATTTTTTAAAATCATTTCACTACAAACAAGGCATTCCACTGCCACTATAGCGCAGGGGGTTACATAGGGGAAGGTGCTGAGAGAGCGATTAGATATAGGAATTGTCAGAAGGCGGGTGATAGACGAGTAAGGAGGTACTTAGGAAGAGTGTTTGAGAGAATGAGTGCGAGTTAGTGTGTTAGGAGGTGTCTATTGACCTTACATTTAAACTCCTGGAGATTGTAGCTGTCGGGGAAGCAAGTATGTGAAAGGGAATTCCACAGACGGGAAGTGCAAGAAAAGAAGCTGTTGGAGTAGAAATTGCGGTTACATTTTATCGGTTTCACTGTAAAAGGACCTAGTTGCTAATCTAGTATCTCGTGCAAATTCGTACCTAGGGGGCACCAGTGATCTAAGTTCATCGGAGCAGAAGCCGTGAAAGAAGAGGCACAGGGAAGCCCCGGCACGCCGGTGAGAGAGTGACTGCAGCCGGTCAGCCAAGTCGGTGTCGATCATATTACAGATTCTCCGTTGTATTTTGTCAAGAACCCCGAAGAGAATAGCAGGGGCACCCGACCAGATGTGGCAGCATTATTCAATACACGGGCGGATGGTAGATTTATATATGTGCAGGATAGATTCAGACGAAAAAAACTTCCGGGCCTTGCACAGAGAACCAACTTTCATGGCAGCGGATTAAGCAATGGATTCGATATAGTCATTCCAGTTGAGGTCCGTTGAGAGTGTGAGGTCAAGCAGGCATAGTGTTTTACTCTCTGGGATGCAAGCCTGTTCCATGCTAATGGAAAGTAAGTGCGGTTGTCTATGATGGTTAATTGATAGCAGCTTCGTTTTGGAAGAATTGAAATTTACGAGCCATTTCTTACCCCAGTCTACTATGGATTGGAGGTCCTTTTCAAGCTCGGCAGCGATGTTCGCTTTGTCGCCCACACCAGATTTTTAATCGAGGCGAGAGTAAACTGTGGTGTCATCGGAGTACATGGCTACTTGGGTTGTTATGGCATCGGGGAGATCATTGATGTAGATCAGAAAGAGCGTAGGACCTAGGATAGAGCTATGAGGGACAACCGCGTTTGTATGGTAGTTCTAGGAGGCATGTCCGTTTAATACCACCTTCAATGTTCGGTTAGAGAGGAATGACTGGATTAGGTCCAACAAATGTCCAGTTATACCATAGCTCCGCAGTTTCCGTAGAAT
Source organism: Ascarosepion bandense (assembly GCA_037127315.1). Lineage (NCBI taxonomy): Eukaryota > Metazoa > Mollusca > Cephalopoda > Sepiida > Sepiidae > Ascarosepion > Ascarosepion bandense. The sequence goes on along the minus strand of JBBBDQ010000789.1, from coordinate 359,456 downwards.
GCCAGCATGCCAGACTCTGTCGAACGCTTTAGAGATATCCAAGGCAACGGTTTGGGCTTCACCATTCTTGTAGGGAGCCTGGTATATATACTCGGTGAGGGTCGTTAGCATATCAGCAGTAGACCTGGTGAAGCGGAAGCCATACTGTTTGTCCAAGAGGAGCCTGTGGGCTGTGAGATGCTGAACGGCGTTGATAATGGCTTCGAACACTTTGCCAAAGATCGGAAGAAGGCTGATAGGGAGGTAATTTGCGGGGTCCGAGGGTTCTCCAGAGTTCTCAAATATAGGAAATACAGAGGAAGATTTCCAACAGGCAGGAAAGCAGGAAGCAGATAGGCAGAAGTTGTAGAGCTTAGAAAGAACAGGGGCACATTTCTTCAAGACTATGATTGGGATTCTGTCCCCAGCGTTCGCTTTGTGAGGGTCAATGTCCATATGCATGGGCTTGGTGTCTATGTCAGCAAACACCTCCCCTTATCTGTTGAATTCCTGGACCATTCCTTCATGTGCTTCCGTCTCTCACTTCTAAGCTTCTTTACCGCTCCCCCTTCTCCTCTGACTGTTCGGTACTTGACAGCATCTCTGACAATATCGACAAGACCATTTCTTCTCATCCATCTGCCAATATATTTGTGTTTGGTGACTTTAACGGCCACCACACCAAGTGGCTGGAGAACTCTGTCACCGACCTTGCTGGTGTCTACACCATTAATTTTTCAATCTTCCAATCCCTTACGCAAGTGGTGGACTTCCCCACACGTTTCTCTAATAGCCCTAAAGGAAGGGACTCACTACTAAACTTCTGCTGCACTTCCATCCCAGACTCTTGCACTACCAGACAGTTCTGCCCTCTCGGAAACTCTGACCACGCCGTAATTTCCGTCAACATCTCATTCCACTCCTCCTCTACCCAAGAAACCCAGACCAGCAGAATATCCTACTGCTACCAAAGAGCAGACTGGGATTCGTTTCGAGACTTCCTCCGTGATGTCCCTTGGAACAACGTTTTTAGTCTTCCCGTCGAAAACTGTGCATCTGATGTCTCTTCCTGGGTTAAGGCTGGCATCGATGCCAGGAAATTTCAGCATAAATCTCATTCGTCTCCCTGGTTCTCGCCCGCTTGCTCGGCCGCCATTGCCCACCGGAATCATTTCTTCCGGCTCTATCGTAGCCACGCGTCGGACCAAAACAGGCGCCTTTTCGCCTCAGCTCGTAATAAGTGTAAAAAGATACTTAACGAAGCTAAAATGTTGTTTGCTGCCAGAATGAAGCAACGCATAGCATTCTCTAAGTTCGGCGGCAAAGACTACTGCCGACTCTGTAAAAGCGTGCTTAACAATAGTAAGTCCTCAATACCCCAAATAATCAATGAATTTGAGGTCCTCACCTCCTCATCGGACAAGGCTGAATGCTTTGCTCACAGATTCTCGACCAATTCGAGACTGGATTCGTCTGGAGTTTCTACACCCGACTTCCCACGACTTCTCTCTTTAACTAAAACACTATGAAAACAACCAAACAAAATAGCAAAACCAAACCAGCTAGTCAGAAAACGCCCAAACCTGTCTGCGTCTCTTTCACTAACGTACGAGGTATCCGCACTAACTTTTACAGCGTAGAATCATTCGTTCAAACTAACTCACCTGATATCTTAGCCTTATGTGAAACTAACCTTGACCCTTCTATCCCCTAATGATAAATATAAAATAAAAACAAAAATATTTTTTCTACTGGCTTCAGGTGAGAGGATTTTGTTTCCTTCATTTCAATTTAGCTGTTATCTGCGCAGAGAGTAGAATCGGCGAACAGAGTTCAAATTCTTGACACGTCTCTTGCGTTCATTTCTGCAAAAATCTCTCTAGCAAAGATATGAAGCCATCTCTTCTGCCTTCAATAGCTATGCGTTAAATACTAAACTAAGCACTTTAGTAATGGGTAACAATCAAGGAGTACTTTGAATTCCAAACCGTGGAAACGGCAGCATATAACCAATCTACTATCATTCAAAAAAGTCATATGACACAAGAAATGAGGTTTGTGGAGAGCCATGATCACTTACGACGTCCTGATGTGACTCGATAAAAAACTATATATATATATATATATATATATAAGAAAAATATTACCACTAAACTCTTCTTTACTTAAATTTTCAATTTTTATTAATCTTCACAGATTTGGATTCAATTTTTATTAATCTTCACAGATTTGGATTTAACTACTCCGGAAAGCGTGGGACAAGAGTGAATGCCAAAATAACACACACACACACACACACACACACACACACACACACACACACACACACACACACACACACACACACACACACACAGATATTTATATATTTATGTGTGTGTGTATATGTATAAACGATAATGATACAACTTTCACGAGCAAAACTTAAATTAATAACTTAATAATATTTTTCTCCGAAATGTGGAATGGAAAAATTCCTACAAATTGATTTTCCTTCTTTATTAAATTTTAGTTAAAACCCAATAATTAGTTGATTTTGCTTAATTTTTTTATTTAAATTCAACTGTTTTTTTTATTCTAATTCAACTTAAGTTTGTTTATCGTTACAGGTAAACAGCATTTTACCCTTTTATCACTTTTATTTTTTATCAAAAACAGAATCGATTCTACAGAATGTACTCAATCCTTAGATCAGATGTGCGTTGGATATAGGCTCGGAACGAGAATTTGGAGAGACGAATTAGAATTCTAGTTGTATTCGTTGTATTCACTAACGCACAAATACCCGTGGGAAAGATAGTATTCCATCTGTTCTTCCTCCAACTAAGGGTTAAACAGCAGGACAGACTGGCTTCTATAGTCTTGGTTGGCAACTAGTCTACCGCAGAAAGTAATGGCAACCTCCTTCGGGAAAATTTTTTGCCTAGTCAGTCATATCTTGAAAGAGACATGATTGTCCAAGCGTCTATCACATATGTCACATATGACACTTAACTGACTGACTTTATATCTCCAGTTTTCTTACAAAGATTTGACAATATGTATCAATAAATTAACTTTCGTACAAGTTTCGATTTTTCATTATTAATGTGACGCCTATTATCTGGATTGAATGAAAGCCTGGTTCAGAATGAATTTTGATTTTTTTAAAATTAATAAACCGGGAGTTCTAAAAATCTAAGAAATGGTTAGGTTTAGTCTAGAATTAACTTTATTTGAATGCAAGAACGGTACGGAAATATAATGAAAATTATTTTATAGGAATTAACACTATTTTCTTTTTTGTGAAAGATTTTTACTACAGATCTGTGGAAAAAAATATTTCAACAACCTTGCAAATCGAATGTTCTTGAATTGTTATTCGTTACTTCACGGATTATCGGGCATTGTTCTAAATAGCCATGAACTGGTTGCAAAAAAGAATAATGTCGAAGTTTCAGACTCGTCAAGCATTTATAATGTTCTTCTCTCATAAAAAGCTTTGCAATTATTTTTGAATAACAAGGAAATACTTCACGTTATAAATATTAGTTTGATTTGTTATGATTCGAATACATTTTTAGAATTGAATTAATTATAACTTGATTGAAGTTTTAGAATCGGTATCAACACTATTTCGCAATTCAGAATGCTCATTTACTTTTAAATTATATATATATATATATATATATATATATTTGCAAATGAGTTATTTCCACAATCTTGGTTTATTTATCTACACACCCATATAATTTGTATCGTTCTTTGCTTATTCTTATGATGATACTCTTAATATGGCTGATACATACATATGTTAGCATACATATCTCCATGTCCATCAACTCATATTTACATACACAACTGTGTAGACACGTTTATATGCATCTACTATATATATATATATATATATATATATATATATATATATATATATTTGTGTGTGTGTTTCTGTATATATATCTATGTACCATGTCAATTCCCAGCTCATAATACATCCCAAATATATATATATATATATATATATATATATACTATCGTCATCCGCAGACAGATATATTCTACGTTTTTGAGAATTTTTCAAAGCGCATATTGGACGAGAAATACTCTTTTCTGATGGAAAAATTTTTATGATTTTAATTATTAATTTGATTATTGATTTAATTATTAATTCAATTTTAAATTCAATGACTTAGTTAATTAATAACTCAATTAATAACTCAATTATTAATTCAATCTGTTAATTTAATTATTTATTTAATTATTAATTCAAGTAATAATTCAATTAGTAATTTACTTATTACTTCATTTAATAATTTAATTATTAATTTACTTTCGCAAAAATAACGCATTTATGCATCTTAGTTTTAAAATGTTTACAAGAAATTAAAGTAATTTTCACAAGCAATATCATCACTACCAGTTCATTCTTCTTAATAATAAAATATGCACTCCAAACATGTTTCAGAATTTTTACACGCGCGCGCGCGCGAGCGCGCGACATGATTTGTATGTTCTCCTGCGTACTTGTAATTATCATCGACATGAAAATATAAAAATAAATTTAGTTCTAACTGACTGTTCAGAAACATTACCAAGAGAAAAAGTGCAATCTATCCCAGTCTGAAAACGAGTTTCCCAGCAATAGATTCCCTCCTGACCAAAGAAGACATCAAGACTGCCAAAAAACTACTTTTTTAAGGAAAACCGATCATATGCAGTTCTGTGCGTCGAAAGAAATCATGTGAAAATAAATTCCTAAATAAAATCACATTTTTGATTGCTAGAAAAGTAATGTTACCCAACTATATTCTAATGACGAGAATATTAAAAGATAAAGGGTTTGTTTAAAATTTGGCCAAAAATAATGTGTCAGCGAGAATAAATTTCAACGCGTATTTTTTCTTTTATCACCGATGTGCATTATTAACCACGTCCTAATAAATATTTCCGATATTTAAATTAGCTAACTTAAAAATATACTGATACCCTTTTCTGTACCCTATTCCGGAAAATAAAACCTTTTTTTACATACAATATAAATACCTCTTTCGACACTTTGATTATTGTAATTACAATATAACAGTTTCATCGAGTTATTTTTTCCAATCAATTCACACCAAGCAAGGTGGGAATGCCACTAGAACGCAGGAAGTTACAAAGCGTGAAACTGGAGAAAAAAAGATAGAAGATGGCGATTGACGTTGTATTTAAATTTTTAGAGATTGTAGGAAGTAAACGGAACGGAGTTCTACAGTCTAGAAATGTGAGAAATGAAACTGTTAGAGTAGAAATTGTGGTTAAACTTAACTATTTCAACGGTAAAAGGGTAGAACCTAGATGTCAATCTCGTGGCACATTTAAATTCACGTGATCGGAGTTCCAAGTAAAAAGTTCGTCAGATCAGTTGTCATGAAAATATTTGTAGAAAAGACAAAGGAAAACTACGTCACATCGATGAGAAAGTGACTGAAGTCCAGCTGCCAAGTCAGAAACGATTACATTGCAGATTCTTCTTTGAATTTCAAGAACCTCTAGAACACCCGACCAGATAGGGCAACAGTATTCAATGCACAACTGAATGGTAGATTTTTATAAGCGTGCTAAATAGACTCTGACGAGAAAAACTTTCTGGTCCGATAAAATGACCCAAACTTCTTTACAGTAGATGCAGCTATTGATTCAATGCAGTCGTTCCATGTAATGTCGGTTGAAAAGGTCAGGCCAAGAAGGCACAATGTGTTGCTCTCCAGGAGACTAGCGTCAGCCATGTTGAACGCGGACAGGAAAATTTGTCTATGGTGATTAAAGAAGAGCAGTTTTGTTTTAGAGGCATTAAAATTTACAAGACATTTCCTGTGCCAGTTAACCAGTGATAGGAGGTCCGTTTCAAGAGCAGCAGCCAGGTTTACTTTTTAGCTTTGACGTCTTTCCAATTGAGACGGCAGTAAATGGTAATGTAATCTTCATAAATGTCTACTTGGGAACTGATGACATCTGGAAGATCATTGATGAATATCAGAAAGAGCGTAGGACCTAGGACAGCGCCTTGGGAAAGGATCTGGAAGCGTACCCGTTCAAAACGACTTTCATTTCACGATTTGATAGGAATGAAGAGATTAAATCAAACAATCGTTTTGTAATACCGTAGCCCTAATTATTGCGTAGTAAGTGGAGTAAAGAGAGACTAGTTACTAAACCCTGTCAAACGCCTCCGAGATATCTAGAGTCACAGCACGAGCTTCGCCATTAGTGTTCTCTAAAGTTTGTGCTGTTATATCAAATCTTAAAAAGCAATTCAATAATAATTTAGCAAAGACGAAGAGAAATCTACTCTATATTTTATTATTTCAGTTTCCATTTGACTGAATGGTATTCTTTCATTACAATTATTTCACCTCATCGAAGGCTGAAAAACGATCTATCCGAACAGACTGAAAGCGATCTATCCGAACATTTATAGCACCAATATTTCAGCATTAATTCTCTATCAATAAATCTGTTGATCAAACCAATGACATCGAAAATCACTAGAAAGGATGTTAGTAATCGGGATGTATCTGTTTATAATCAAATATTTTGAGAATCGTTCATAAACGTCTGGACTTTGTTTTGTTTCTGTTTTTTTTTTGTTTTTTTAGTATAAATTACTAAGAACGTGAAAATTCTGTTATTTCAACTCAAATTCTGTTATTTCAATAAAACATTTAAGAGTTTGAAGCAACTTGTAATATTTGCCTGGCATCCACTTTGATCATTTCTCATTTTTTCTCATTTAGAATATTTTGCAGATCAAACATCTGACAAGTTTTGCCGAGCGTCATATATGGAAAATATATGACAGTCTAATTCAATGATTTCTTTCTGTTAATGGAACGAATCAGATAATATTTACAGAATATGTCTGGTGGATGAAATAAAACGTATTTCTCGAGTAAATAAATCGGAAAAAGGTGGATAAGCTCTTAAAGCAAAATATAACTTCGTTTAAGTGAAGGAAACTGAAAAAGAACAAAGACGAACAAACAAACAAACAAACAAACAAACAAACAAACAAACAAACAAACAACAGTAGACCAATATGAAAAAAGTGTAGTGGAAAATGCGCCCGTAAACTGAAAGTGACTTCGGGATGATAAGAAATAAAACTTGAAGAAATATACTAATTGGAAAGTATGATGAAATCTTTGACAAGTGATTGACAACCCGACATGTGAATCTAGCCCAAAAAACTAATAGCTAAAATTTACGAATGAATAACTAAAGAAAAATAACATCTGATACAAAAAGACACCTCTCCTCTTAGATACAAATCATAGTAACTACTTTTGCCTTTCGAATAAGCGAAGTATAATTTGAAAATTACGAGATCTCCTTGCACTTTATTTGAAACCTCATCTATTTATTAAAATTTCACGCAAACAATGCATGTCATAAAAAATGAATGCTTATTTATCTTGAACTTGAATTTGTAGTACATTCTATTAAAAAACACAACAAATCTTTACTGGCTTGATATGTACTTTTATTTGAATTCCATCCTTTCCTCTTATTACATTTGGGGAATTGTGAAACTCCCTCCTTTATTTGTCATCTGCCCTCGCTTATTCTAGAGCCAATTTATCTGATGTAGAATTCCTAACTGAACAGATTATCGAAAAATCACAAGGGAACTTAGGACTTCTTTCTGAGAAACCGAAAAGAAACTCGAGAAAGAAGTGATATATTATTCATCAGTCAAAAGTAGTCAAAACATAACAGAAGAATAACCTGATCCCTCATTCCTAGATAATGGAATTCCTAAAACGTATGGAATTTCATAATGAAGCCAGTAGACAACTGGAAAGCAGAACTCCCGACAGGAAGACATGCCGCAACCAAAATAAAGTGTTACCTTCCAAATAGACGCCACTCTCCTACCATCTGTCCCAACCTCTAATCAGCATAGTGAAGTTACTTTTCAAATATGTTTTATGAAAATTTAATAAAGGTCTGAGAAACCTAGAAAATATGAATAAAATCATGTATATGGATGACCTCAACGTTTCTGCTCTGTCCACTCAAAAGGCAGTGTAAAGAAAGAATAATTACAACTGCCAAAATTATATGAGAACTAATAAGAAGACAAAATAAGGAAAGAGAAAAGCTGTAAAGAAACGTTCAAAAATAGGGAAATGAACTGTACAAACATTTTGAAGAAACAATATGGACATGTTTTCGTAGAAGAAAACTAAAGAGAAAACCGAATTAATGTTGATGGTGAACAATGTTATAAGCGTCAGTTCCATATGAGGGCCGAGATAGAGACTTTGCAGAGACAGACATGTGGCAATCAAACACATCATAAACGAATGTAGCAAGCAAATGATGTATGTACAAACCAGAATCCAACCTACAGAATGTAATAGATAAAATCATTTACGATCTTGAAATTCAAACGGATCACCCAACCTAGGCCAGAAAACCAGATCTCGTTATAGTGAACAAGGAGAAACATTTGTCAGTGGGTTTCACCGACGCAATCAGGCTACATAAACAAATCGAAAGTAAGTAAAAAAAAAATTTAAAAAAATGGATAAGTACCTCGCCAAACGGGTGTAGAAATTATGGAACAAAATGGCGACAGTCATACCAATCCGTACTAGAATACGGGAAACATCTCGGAAAATCTAGCAAAAAGGTGAGAGAAAGTGGAACTCAAAAAAATAATAGAAACTAGCCGGACAGTTGCATTATTAAAATCAGTAAGAAAGAAGAAAGTGCTGGAGTATTGAGGAACTTTTTTTGCTATTATCTTCTATCAGTTGCTTAGGGTGTGAAATAGCAGTTCTTGAAAATTATTATTATTGTTATATTCTAACTGAGAGCATTTTGACAATCATCACGAGAGATCGAATGATGAGAAATCGCCTCAAATTTGCAGAATTTTTTAGCTGTAATTATTAATTTTAACCATATTAGGATCGGAATAGTGTCAAATCATCCTGGGTTTTTAGTTTGTCCTCTCCTATCAGTGCGCTACTGTTAATTGGTACGACCATTATCTTCCATTTTCAAAGATGATATATTTTTAGTTTTTGAATATGATGTATCTCAAACATATATCAATATATTATATCTCAATTTTTGCACTCTCCTTCACTTTCAGCTTGTGGTCAACGGCTAAAACCATATCAAAGACTCAAAAATTATTATTACGAGTGTACCCCTGCCTTTTTTAAAAAGACAAAATATTTGTGAGGATTATATATATATATATATATATATATATATATATATACAAATAAATACACAAGGAACTTTATTATAATAAAGAGGATGTTCTTCACTATTCAACGACATATTTACTGTTAAAGATCAAAAAATCAACAGTAGCTGTTATAACTGGTCATAAAGTTTAATAAGTGGCATTAAAGAGAATGAACTGAGCCCTGAGCCGAAGCTGCCCCGTAAACGGTGAGGATAATCCAACAAGATTAACTTACTATAAAATAGTAAGTGTTATATCTATATAGAGAGCTCAATGGATGTTATCCAGAGCAATATGGTATTTATAAAGGAAAACTCAACACGTCATTTAAATTGGTTATAAATTATAATTCATTTCTCTTAGCTTAATTAGCTCATTTCATCAGGCCACACAATATTCCTTCCATTTGGTACAAAAAATTTTGCCAGAATAAGCATTTTCTTTAACTGAAGAGAAGAATAAAAAATATAAAAATAAAAATAAGAAGAAGGAAAAGAGAAAGAAAAGAAAAAGAGGAAAAGAGAGTCAGGACTTTGGCATTGGCGTCAGATCTGGCTGGGAGTGTTCAGACCGTCGTGAAGAGGTTGACCTCTGAAGAAACTTCTAATTCCATGGATACTGGTGTTTGTGTGATCCCATAAACTAACCCACCCATTTATACTAACTTATATCCATATATACATATGTGTACATTCCCACATATAATTACAAACGTGACTTTGTTTATGCTTATATATACTTACCGACCTACCCTTTTTCCGTCTACATACGGATACTTGCGTTCGTATACTCCCACATATACATTTCATAAAGACGGGATTTCCGCGCGCATATATATATATATATATACTTAATTGCTAGTAATACTCACACATACTCCCAAATTACGTTTATATTTTCATACTTCCATACATCCTCACATCCATACGTATATATGCTCATAAATGTGTTCTTCATACCTACATTTATCACTTTATATTCACATACAATTATTGTGTTCACACACTCGTAAATCTATGAGGCGGGATTCACGCATACATGTATACACATCCGCGCGCGCGCGCGCACACACACACACACACACACACACACACACACACACACACACACATATATATATATATATATAAAACTATAAAACTATACTTACATAAGTATACGAGTAACTTTTTATATACCCCTATGCATGAAGACAATGTACGTCTGTGTCCACTTAACTCCCAAACGAGGTGGTATCTTTTTCTTTTCATACGTTTTAATAAACATTACCCATCTATATCCATATATACCGGCATACCTCATTCAGATTGTTGATACTAACCTGTACACATATGGGTAGAATGATCAGTACCTGAAGGTATAATCAGTTCAAGAATGCACAATTGGCTGCGTCTAAAATTAACATAACCCACATATAATCAGGTGTACTCACATGATAGAAAAACGTATACATAATTAGGTCCGTTATCCTGTTGAATGCCTTGCATTCACTTACGCACAAATACCCTTGGGAAAGGTATTAATCCGTCTCTTCCCTCCAGTTATGGGTTAAATAATAGAACAGATTAGGTTATATCGTCTTGGCTGGCAACCAGTCTACCTCAGAATGCAATGGCAACCTACTGCGGGATAAACTTCTGCCCAGTCAGTCATGACTCTTTCGAGACATGATCGCCCAAAGCGTGTATTACGTATGGCACTTAACTGACTGAATGTATTCCACTTAAAACTCAAAAAAGAGAAAACAGTTTCTATCTTCAAAATATTTTTAAGGGTGAATTTCTTACTGTCCTTTTTTTTTTTTTTTTTTTTGCTAAATTCAATTGAGATAGTCGACAATTTTTTAAATTGTATTTCAGGTGTTTACACTGATTATACACTCAGATACAAGATTAAAACTCAGGGTAGACACCAAGTAAACAGATGAAAAAAGCTTCTTCAGGTGTAGGTGTGTGTGTGTGTGTGTGTGCGTGTGTGTGTGTGTGTGTGTGTGTGTGTGTAGAATATGAAAGATTAGTTAATTTAACCTTTCAAAAATAGCGTTCATCTCAGAGTTTAGAGATTGATTTGCAGTCAACAAGAAGGAATCAAATGTATTTTTAAAAAAACTAATGGAAAGAAAAGAAAACATCACCGCCATTTAAAGGTGAAACTAATACACCAGAACGTCCCGCTATTGCCTACCAAGCCTCGGGCTAATTACAGGGCAAGCTACACACTTTTAATTGTTTATATTGATTCGTTCAGCTTTCTCGTTTAAGAAAGGTGGGACAATCAATGAAGCAAAGAGTTCAAATGCGTATACACTTACATTTAAATAGACACTAAAAGTATGCGAAAAGAATATATACACAATGTCACACCTTCAAATAGCAATGTATATATGAAATCACACGCACTGCCACCATTATACACGAGGAAAACTGCAAAATTATAATCTAGAATTCATACCCACTCAAATCCACTCAAATCAGAATTTTGATTGGTGCATCAGGCCAATAAATTTTCAGCAATTTTTATAAACACACACACACACACACACACACACACACACACACACACACACACACACACACACACACACACACATATATATATATATATATATATTAGAAAGAGATAATACTTCGGCGCATCACCTTTTTCACTGCCCTTCATCCATCTTCTATACTACCAGTAATACCTCCTTTCTCTGTACGATTAGTAAAAAAAATCAATCAAATAAAGATAAATACAAATGAAACGAACCGAAGCAGAGCTCATCACTCAATAAAATTTACATTGTCTACTTCAAAAGAAACCATTGTGGGTGGTAAGATTGTCGGCTAATGGCGCCGGACAGATTAAAAATGTGTCTTTATCACACATAGGGGCCACTGAAGGTCAGCCAACCAGTGGTCGTTCCCCTTATTGAGAGGTTTCAGTTCTTGTCTTCATCTAGTAAATGAATATGAGTATTTCATACACACACACACACACACACACACACACACACACACACACACACACACACACACACACACACGTATATATTAATTGTTTGCCTTCTCTTTCTCGTTCTCTCTCAATATATATATATATATATATATATATATATATATATATATATGTGTGTGTGTGTGTGTGTGTGTGTGTGTGTGTGTGTGTGTGTTAATAATAATTACATATATTTTAATAAATATCCATTTTTTTCTCACTGGTAGCACAACTCTGACTTTCATGCACAATGCGATCGTCAGTGCTGTAAGATTATATATATATATATATGCTCAATTTTGCATCAAAAGCCGAAGAGCGCATTTTTTAGATAAAGTTTTCTCGAGTGCACAGGGCGGTAGATGTAATACACACTGTTTTAAAAAACGGAACATCTATTTCAAGCACATCTATCTACTAAAAATAACTTTAGAAAAATTATAATGATAATATATATATATAAACAAGATTAATCTCTAACTCATTATCCCAACAAGTGATTTTCTATGTTTAAACAAACAATTTTTTTGCACATGTATTAAAAACACTTGTTAATTTTTTTCAAATCTAAGTAGTGACTGACATCAAGTATCATACGAAATGCTTATCCTAATTTTACATCGTCACTTTTTGACGAGAGCTACAAACATTCTAACCTCATCAATTTATTTGTGTTTTATTTCTTTATTTTTGTAGTTGCTGTTATTTTAATCAGATATTTTAATTTGTTAAATCATTTCGTATATTTTTCGGATCAGTGCTTTTTTCACAAACTTTCTTTTCGATACGTGTTTTGGCTTTCCTGTTGAACACGTTGCATGTTCTGGTCTTGAAAACCTTGTCTTAAAAGGACCAAAAACGTCTGAAAATGTGTGGAATAATGATAATTTGATTAGCTTTCGAAAACTCGTTGTTTACGCGCTATATGCAGAGAGAAACGTACAGGTTTTCCATTAAAACTTTCTAAAACAGTAACAGTAAATGAATAGTAACTGTTTCTTCGTTTAAGCTATTTTAAACGAAGAAACAGGTACTATTCATTTTATCTGGAAAATTTTATGCGCTCTCAAACGAAAAACTAACCTGCATAAGATTAGCTATACTTGACAATGTTGCAATGCTTCTAGAAAGTTATCACTTGAGATATGAAAGGAGGTTAGGGAAGTTTTGGAGAATATTTTAAAAACTAACATGAAGCTGTAAGCAAAATATTTTGGCAGTCTGGTATCTCTCAAAAAGTGTTCCCAAATAAGTTAATAGTTATCGCTTTTACTTCGTTTTACGCAATGTCGGATAGCAGCAGACGCATGTGTTAATGTAAGTCTTTTATTAAAGCGAATTCGCAGAAAATGAACTTTCAAAAAGCGTGTTAGAGGTTAGGGTTAGAAATACTTGTATATTTATTGCTATAAGTAATAAAGCTTAAAACAGAAAATGGACTGTTGGTGCCCGTAAAGTGACACTGATTCTTACAATAACGCACTTTCGTTGAGATATCTACACTTTATACTTTTCGCCCTGAAATATCTATTCTGTTTTAAAATTGAAATTTTTGTTGTTTTATTGATAAGATATTTTCATTGATATTTATTTTTAAATTGTATATTTTTTAATTTTCAGTAACTTTTCATACTTTTTCTTACATTTAAAGCAAATAAGAAAACTTTATACATTTTTTATTTACATTTTTAATTTTCTGAAATGCTATTTTCAATGGCTAATGTGGTTTTCACAAGAAACCAAAGAGAGAAGTTAAACCAAACCAAAGATCAGCTATGGAAAATGACCCAAAACCTCTATCAAAGAAAAAAAGCAAACTTCAATATACCTGCTGAAATCATCTGAAAACATTTCAGAACGACTGGCAAAGAAAAAGTATTTCGTGAAAAGAATGGAAAACAAATCAAATGAAGGAAGAATAAATCATGTCCAATAATGTTAAGTTGATCGTTTTGTTTTAGAATTATGAGATGATGAAAATGGATTTTGCAACTTTATATAATAAATATGCACAATGACTGGATGCGGATGAAAATATAAGCACACCGATTGAAATTATGACTGGAAGATTATGATGAAGATTTAATGGGATAATAATTGTTTCAAAAATCCCTTTAAAGTATCCAATCAATTAGTACATAAACTTATTTGGAACAGTGCATACTAAACTGGAACAGTTCCAGTGTTCGATTGCAGTATGATAACGTCCCACTTCAATTGCAAAAAGGACATATAGAAAAGTTGAATCAGTTGAAGATAGAGTGTTTATTGTACTCAAACTAATTTTAGTAAATTACGATTTTTTTTCAAGAGTCTACTCTAGACGGCTTCTTTAGAGACTAGGATATTCTATTCAGAAGCCTTCAATGGATTTTTCAGTTTTTTAAATTAATTTCTTTACAGAATAGGGAACTAATGATTTACTGGCAAGATGAGAAATGTACAAAGAACGATGTGACAAATGTTTTGATTTACATATCAACTCAACACGGTTACGAATATCCTTCGTACCATACGTTGGAACAATTAAGACAATTTAAACAGTTGAATATTGATGCGTCAACATATAGGAAACTCTCCAGCTCAATTTCATTACGCAGACTGAACCGTTTTATTTAGTTCCAAAATTTATGTAAAGGTTGGTTTGAATAAAGATCTGTTCAGTTTTTTTTATAATAATGACCATTACGCTACCCATGAATACCTTTTCGTAATTTTTTAAAGAGATTTTGTTTAGATAAATTGGTAGTTTCATGTTGAACATCAAACAAAACTCAATATATTAAAAATTATTCTTTTAAATCGCATACACGACACACACAGACTCATATATATGACAGACACTCATATACATCCACATAAGTATCACACACACATATACGTATATTTTTCTTATTGCTATAAACGTTGTTTTAGTTGGTACACGTGTTTGAGTAGTCTTTGTTTACAAACAGGGAAATTAACATCTACTATCCTAGATCATCGAACTTGCAGTCCGTTAAGATACGGAGGTGCATACAGTAAAGGCAAGATTCAATTACCGTGTATAAGACGTGCGCGCGCGCGCGCGCACACACACACACACTCCTGAGGCAACGTTTTTAATTTGAGCTAAGTTTTAACAAAATCGATGTTTTTTTATGTATTTGTTATTAAAAAAGATGTGATAAAATCATAAGCTAATCGGGTAAAGTAGCTAATGTTGGCCTTGGGGTCTTGCAGCGCCCGAACTCCCAGCTGTAAGAGCTCGTTAAGCTCACCAGAATCTATCCATAGCATATATTTTGACAATTGGATCCTTGAATCTATTGTTGCTGGTTGCGAAGAAGCCTCCATATCAGTTCAAGCTTCAGAGACCCAAAATATATGTCCACCAATGCGCGCACCTCCCCCATATATATATATATATATATATGAAAAGAAAAAGATAGAGTACTAAAGACAACTTAGTCTGACTTGGGCCAGCCTCTGTTGAAAATCAGGATTCGAAATCATATGACAAACATTAAATACTTATCTCATTAATGCACTTATTATTAAAACTTATCAGTAGTGGCATCAGTAAGTCTGGAGTTTAAGGATGAATTAGCCATTTATTTTACACAGAATATACTTTTTTGTCAATGTACTTAATTCCAGTAATCACATAGATAAAATATACAGTAAAAATTTCAAATTAAAATTCAGCTGCTGACTTTATCAGGTTACGGATATCTTGACCTTATCGTCACAACGCTTCTGCCATTATCCTCATCGGCCTCATTAAAATTCATGTAAAATGAATATCATAAAATGAATATCATGTTAGTTGACATTGCTCAACTTTTCATTTTTTCTTTAAATATTACTTATTACTATTACTTATCATTGTTACGATAAATTAAACATGACTTATATTTTATTAGTATAAATTAAACTGTTTGTAAGTTGTAGCGTATCTAAGATTTTCTCCCATTGCTTTTTACCAATTATTTTTTTGTTTTTGAGACAGTGTATGCTAAGGGATATATTGTATTAATTATTCTTTTGTTGCTTCGTATCCACATATATAATAATAATTCAGGCATAAATTCATGTCACTGGTTTAGCAATGAGATTAGAATAATTCTTCTGAGCCGATTATTTCAGTGATGACGTAAGGATATCAGTCAGCATACCTACAAATAATAATAATGAAAATCTGGTAACCGATCATATTATGTTACTTCTCTGGTGGTCAGTTTTGTCCAAGTAGATATTTCCTTAGAAATGATTAATGATCTGCAGTAAGCACTGACAAGTGTTAATAGGCCTAAAAAGTGTAAATATCCAGTCAACCTTTGTTTATTAGTTTCTCAAGAATGTTGTTCTTTTTACTGTAATTGCTGAAAATTCTGAAAAATTGGCAAATGATCGTAAAATGTATTTTCAATCGGATCTATAATTCTTTGTTCAAATATCGAATTTTCGTGATTTAAGGAGATCGTTGACAGTAATTCTAAATGAAACTTGTGGCAACATTTCCTCAAATCAGACCAAAGAGACAAAAAATTATGAATTATGATGTTAATGAATACTTTTGAACTGAATTTTGTCAGAAATAGCAAACTTAAAAAAATAAATAAACACGATTTAGAATGGCTTGCCAACAAATTACGTCCCCTAAAACGTGTGCATTCACAGTGGCGTATATAGGGTATGACAAGTGGGACACGTGCCATGCGCGCTACTCGCGAGTGGAGACATTACGATGCCACTAACAAGAAATAATTTGAAGTATAATATTCATTAATTAGGCATTAAGCAATAAATCACATAGCAATAGTGTAAACTAGATAAATAGTTTGTTGCTGTTATCAAATCGAAAATGGCAACATATTAGTTCTTTTCTTATACATGTCTTTTGCAGTACGAGTGCATTAACTTATTAAAACATGTCTTCTTGTGGTACCATTGCACTTTCATAATTTCTCAATGTAAAAATTTAAAAGAGTATTAAAAAAAGCAGATGACTATCATGTGTTAAAGATCATCTTTTTGTTGTACCATTATATCATTTTTATCATTCTATTTTTTTCTCCATTAAAAATGTAAAAGCGTGTTTTCCTACAATCTGTATATTAAAAGATTTTTCTGGTCATAATTGTGTTAACTTAATTTCGTAAAAGAATCTGCTCATGAAGAAAATTTGACAAACAAAAGACAATAATCGTGTTGAAGAACCATAATTTATTGTACACGTTCATGGTTCTGACGTGTAGATTTGAATTGTAGATTTACTTTGCATTTTGGTAGGATATCAGATAAGGGTGAAATATTAATTATGGCAAAATTGACTTCCCATTGTTTACTTCAATTGCTCATCAAATCACAAGTTTCTTCCAAAGACAAATTGCACTCATTCTACATTCATTCCCTTCCCAGATTGGCAATTATTGTTAATTTATTCATTTTTTTGCTTAACAGACATTTTGCTGCTTAAATAGTGTTTTTCATTCTCATACATATTTCTTTCAATGATAAAATATTATAAGCTGATATTCACATGGCGTATTTATGATATAAATATAGATAGGGTCGGTGCGTACTACACCCTATTCCTCTGACCAGAGGAGAGGAAGCCTGGTTGAGGTTTCTGGGCAGTGTTTTGTAACCTTCGCTATCTTATCAACATTTGCTTTTTTTCTACATACATTTACATACATTACAAAGTAAAATAAACACTACTGATTATTAAAGGATGAAAAATTTTCGTTGATTTTGACGTCATTCTCTGGTCTTTAGAATTTTTGAAATTTTACTTAGATATTTTGTTTTTCTTGCGTCAGCAGTTGGCTATAAATTAGTATAGACATATTTTTTAAATGTCGATTTTTTTTAAAAACGGATGTCCAAAGGTGACTTTATAAGGAAATAAAAGCATTAACTATAATAAAGTTAAAATTTACTGTTAAATTTCTAAGATTTCCTCAACAAGCGTCTTCGTAAGTAAGCCAAAATAGCTAAAATTCGATAAAATATTATATTTGTAAAATTTAAAAAGGTGCTTACGTAATTATGTTCCTCTCAGAAAGAATTCCCAAATTCTATCGATAGAGTTGTCAGCATCTCGTAAAAAAAACATATTCGTGTTAAAATAGTTTTTTGTTATATTTTAATTTAAAAGTAATATTTACTTCAAATTAGATTAACTAAACTCTATATCAATCTTCCTCAAATAAAGTTTTAGTATTTTTAAAAGTTTTTGAGAGATTTTTTTAAATAAAGACATTGTGTCGACAGATTTGTCAATATGGATAATTTTGATGTTTTTACTGATCATACTGAAAAAAAAAAAACTCAGAAAATACAAAAATATATTATATTTATTGGAAATATTAATTTTACTCTATTAGTTTGAAATTAAACTAAAGTAAAATCTTCAAGAAAGATTTTTCATCTTAAGAAATACATTGTAAACCTTAAGGTTGGAAATTTTTTTGGAGGTAGCTATACAAATATTAGTTGAAAATATTTTAGAAATTTCGGTTAGCTTTATCAATTTTGTTATGAAAACATTGACTTGCATAACAGAAGATAAAACTTTCTACCTAACAATCGCTCAGCGATTGAACACTATATTTTAGGTACAACCAAAATGGATACTTGTTTTCCACAATAATGAAAATAAAAAACCCACAGCTCCTGTTTTAAAGTATTTGTGGAAATCAGGGAATCAATCGATTCAAAGGAAATTTTCAGGACCTATTCATTAATGAATTTTACAGAATATATTATTTTATTAAAACACATTAGGGGTGTGTTTCGCACCCCTTTCTCCATTAGGGTGTATGTTTAGCACCCCTTTTCCATATCGTGTGTATACTTTTTTTTATTTGGGTGGGTGGTCGTCTAAATATTTTACAGTTATATAAAATCTTCTGAAGATTTCAATAAAAAAATTATGCAATATCGCGTGTGAACATACAGAAAATTCGGCTCGCGTCTTGCCAAGAATAATTTGATAAATTTCACAAAAAAAAAAAAAAAAATTGAGAATTGGTGCTTGCGTAATTTAATGACATTTTCTTTTATTTATTCGAAAGAAAAAATTGAAACTTGATATTTTCTTTTTAAAAAATTAAGTCTAATAAAAATGATTAATCCATTTAATTCAGAAGAGTTTATTTTATTAAATAAAAACATGTTTAAAGATTTTAATAATGTGTTGTTTCATATTATTTTCAATTGTCAACAGTTTTTAAAATAATTTTATTTTTATTTTTTTATTAATTGTTAGATTGTTTTTTATATGAATGTGCGAAAAGGAAATAATTCTGATATCTTGCGTTGAGTGTCTACTATTCAATATTGGAGGAGTATTATGATATTGATCGAATTCCAATATGAAATCTAATTTCATATTTTCCGTTCAATCAGTATGAAAACTACACATTAAATGAACTTTTTATAAATGCGTACACGATAAAAAATTATATTCTTGAACTATTGTTATATAAGGTTAAAGAAAATTTAGTTTTAAACATAAATAATAAATTCTTGATTATCGCACTACTGGTCTTCTCTACTTCTTTAGATTTTATTTTTACGTTTTCCCGCGCTTTTGTCGGACAGACGCAGAATGACTGTATCTCTACCTTGTTCTTTGATCTCACAGACTAGTGTACGTAAATAGAAAGTTATTTTCAGTCTGCTTTAAGTAAAATGTAAGTATTATTTAAGAAAATCCAGTTAATTAATCCTTAAATTGCTTAATAGACTTCGAAACACATCTTCGAAAATCCAATATTTTTAAATTACTTGTCTACATTTTTTGTCTACAATGACAACTCGATGAGTTAATGACCGACGAAAAAAGTACTAATACTTTAAATGCCTTAAAGGTGTATTTATACACGGAAATAAATTTTTATTTTTCTACGGATTAGATTTAGAGAGCATTATATTTCAAATAGAAGCGAAATTTATTTAAATTCAAAGAAGGCATTTAAAATATTCAAGATGTGGGGTTTTTTTTGGAGTGGGGGGGGGGTAGAAAGTTCGTGACATTATCTACTATATTTACTAAGTGTATCTTCGTTTGGCTTAAAGCTTAGGGTCGTCATTGAATATCGATCTCACTCTAACAATAGTTCGTTAGATACTTACCATTCGAAAATAACGCATTCTATTCTATTATAAAATAGATTACTGAGATGTATTCCATCGCTAGTGTAAAGGAAGATACCGCGGAAAAAAGACGCAAACCTATGATCGGAAGTAAGGTGTTTAAAACTACTAAAAATGAACTTTTTTCATTTGTTTTTCTTTTTGAATTGTTAATGTTTTCTGTAATCTATCGTCTGCAAAACTATAAAGAAAATATTTGTCAAAGCTGAAGACTTCTTTACGGGTTGGAATTGTTCCATTCGAAACTCCCAACTGTGAATTGCGGAAAACAGCTGAAAGTACTCGACCACATTTTTCCAAGTTTGTGTCACGGCTTCTGCCTGTGAGTCGAGTGGAGAGAAAATGACAGAGAAAATGACAGACAGGCCGGACGCAAATAACAAACAATAAGAAAGTGAAAGAAAAAAAAAAGTGGGGAACGCAAAGCGTCTATCAAGCTAAAGACTCCATCTATTGAGATAACAACTACTACAACTACTACTCCAACTGTGTCACTTATCTACCAACAGACGAGAAAAACTCCCTGTCCCCAAATGTTAGGAACTGGAGGCAGATTTGTTCAAATAAACGCAGAGAAGGAGGTGGGCGCTGCAAATATTTTATCATTAATTCCCTCACCCCCTTTCAAGTTTTTTTCCTCTGGTTAAAATATCCATTCCTCAGCATTATCATCCACAAACTGAAAATAAAATCTTATCTTCACTCGCCTGTTTTTAGAAATCGCTTTTTACAAAGCAGCATTTTAGATTCAGTGCGGCTTAATAGATAACAATCCTTTAATGACAAAATGTCTGTTTAAACTCTGAAACAAATTCTCAATTAAATCGGATTTTGTCCTAAGAAATAGAAATATGTTGAATATAGGACTTAATTTGAATGAGATCCCTTTCCATTGACTTTGATGAATATTGCAACCATTTTAGTGTCTCTATGATCAGGTAATTTAAGTGAGAAAACAAAACAAATTTCCCATTCGCCTTTTGTCTCTTCATTTTCTGTCATCACAGCACCCTATAATTAAGAGATGATGCAGGAAGGATTGAATTCATGTTGCCTTACTAACAAGAAAAATCTCACACTAAGTTTTACGCAACGCAATCAAACGTTTATCAAAGGCGTTTCATTCAAACATGAGGAGAGCCACAATGCTGTACTTACGGGTTGACACCAAGCGGTAAAAAAACAACAAAAATAATATTTTTCATTCATGAGAGACAAAAAACAACGAAGTTTGTTACTTAACTTTAATAGCGAAGAAAATTAGTTAAAAACTTTCTGTATGTCTTTGTTGATTTTGTATTTTATTTTATAGTGTAAAAATACAATCTCGTTCTCAAACAAGACTGTTGTTATCCCACAACGATACTTAAGTTATAAGATTTAATTTAGTCTGGCACAAGATTATTTTATTTGGTTATCCAGGAAGGATGAAGCTGACTACGTTTATACAGGACAACTGGCTTTAAATAGATACTTACTAAATTTAGCAACAATTGCGGAACTCTTAGAGATGGTAGAATTAATGACACCAAGTGGTTTGCAAGTCTAGTTTAATAACTATTGCGCTACGACAAGGCACCTTAAATACTTTCTAATTTTGGTTTAATCTGGTTAAGATGAAAATGGCATAACTAGTGAAGATCAGTCTCACGACTCTATTGATGGTAATTTAAATTAATTTGTTGACTTTTCTTCGATGGTAGGTAATTTGAACAATAATTGACATAATTCGGACTATCGTCCTCATCTTTGCTCGTATTACTGGGTATCTCATTATGTCACCGACTATTCTAAGCTTAGAAATATCTGCATATTAGTGTCTATTTATTTTTATACATACGGATACGGATACAACAACGAATTTTAATACTTGAGAAATCACCACCAGAAATCTTTGTTAAAATATCTTTTTATATCTGTTACCCCTCCATTACCTATTGTTTTAGTAGATGCAATTTTTCACTGTCTTCATTACATCAATTCAAATTGATATTTATAATTCGCTAATCCATGACAGTGAACATAGATATTTGTTGAAATATCCGAGTTGCTCATTTGAAAGAACAAAAAAGAATCGATACGCACATACATTTATTAACTTTTTGAAATCAGTTGATATTGAGTTCGATTCTCACCGCATGTTTCCATATTTTAGCTCTAGATTAAGCTAAGGACTTGACAGGATTTGATAAAAAATGATCATACATATAAAAAAAAAATTATGGTCAAAACTCTCGTTATGATAAATGAGGAAAGACCAAAGTAATTTTTTATTATTAACTTATATTTTTTAATCCTTTTTAGAATCTTCGAAATTTTGGTTAAAATGTTTCTTTTTCTGGCATCAAAGATCAAATTAGTATGCGAAATTTTAGAGTCATTTTGCGATGAAATATCTATCATGAATACACTCCTACAAGTGGACAGGATCGCCTCATCAGTGATGTTATGACAAGTTTCGTGTCTTTCAACATCATACTTGTTCATCCAAAGTGACCCTACCGGAACAATGCTATTCCAGCAGGCGATCCTGTAATCTTCAACGGCACAACAGCGGATTTATAACTGTAACTGCCAGTTATGAAATAGCAAGCGTTCAATCAGAAACGCTGTACGTCACTTCTGCCTCAGCTAAGGCGAGACAAAAGGGAACAAACTGAATACTCGTCTTTCTCTTCTTGAAACAACACGTGGAATGACCCACATTCTTAATGATGTTCCCCAGCTAACTGTTCCTAACAGTTAAGCAGTTAATTTCTCTCATCAATCCTTACTGAAAAACATTCACTGGATATATGAATTATGATCAGAAACCGTCTTTTCTTCATCCTTCCTTTTCCTCCTTCTTAATCTTCCTCGAGCCTTCTCACAAACAGCGATCTCTATCATAGGTCTCCACGGGTCTGATCTTTTAATCAATTTTGAGGCCTTCTCTACAGATTCTGAAACAGTTCCAATGGCCTTTCTCTTTCTCCTTCCATTGACTCCAAGCCGGTTCTGCATAAAGATCTTCTTACAAAACCGCAGCATCCAATTTAATTCGGAAGGTCCGCCATTGGTTAGATTTGCATTTTTCAACCGACTCTTGGTATTTTTCAAGTTTTATTTCAAAGGCTTCCTTCAGATTCTCCTTCCAAGGTACCGTGTGTTCGATCATTATAACTAGCCTGAAGCTCGATGACCAGATTACTAAATCCGGGCGTAGGGAAGTTGTCGCTATTTTCTCTTCGTAAGAAGTTCTCCCATCATGTCTATGTTCCCTGCTGGTTTAGTCCTACCATCTTGCATATTCTTTTTTCCTCTACGTTGGCTCATACCTTCTCCAGAATGATTTCCCTTTTTTGTTTACCCACAGCTTTAACGACTCGAGTACCAAGAAAGAAGCCCAGTTCCGCGTGGCCCGATGCCACCATCACCATTAGAACCCTCTGCCTTAAACGCTCCTCCTTGCACTACATTTCCTTCCAGTACGGACCTCAATATTCGCTGCTACTACTTTTGAGTCATTAGAGTCTCTATATTGTAGTAATTCTCTTGTCCGAGAGACTACGAATTTCTCCACCAACTCTTTAAATGGGAGAACATGTTCTTGCAAAAATAAAATAATTGTCGGATTTTAATGAAACTATCAGGACATATTCATAAATGAATGAAATTATTTTCGGAATATATCTTTTTAGAAAATCTTTGTTAAAATATATATATTTTTTTACATCTGTTACCCCACTTATTTAATTTTATGTAATTTCGAGAAACTATTTTGAAAAGTTTGATGTTTATATTAGTTATTAATATTTTTGGCTAAACAGGCATTTTTTTAGAGAAAATCTAATCTGAATCATAAAATAAAGAAGCAATACAACTAAGACATTATTTAATTAGAAAATTTTTAATTGCTTTTATGCATGAATATATTATGAACACTATTGTCTTATGAACAAAATTGAATCAATAATAAATTTTCACAAGAATTGTTTTCAGTTTCTTAAAATTTCTTATTGCAGTTCAGTGATCGCCAGTATTTTAAAAAGAAATTTTATTTTTTTATGTGTGTATAAACGTGCCAACATTTGTAAATACGTACGTCTATACACAACATTATTAGAAAACAAGAACGGTAACTATAGGGTATTTACATTTTATTAGAAATTTTCTAACATTTCTTCAACAAACATCTTCATAAATATGACTATAAAGAAAAAGTACGTAAAATTCAATAGAATATTTGAAATTTTTAAAGATTACTGGGGGGGGGGGTTACAACTCACAATTATTAATAAATGCTTTCAACACATCATAAAAATACTCACATTCCTGTTAGAAAATGGTTTTCTGATATATTTAAATTGAAAATCAGTAATATGTGGTTTACTTCAGATTAATTAAACTTTAAATCAGTTAACCTTCCTCAAATAAAGTTTCAGAAAAGTATATTCTCTTTTTTAAATATTTTTAATAAACAGAATGACGCTGTGATGACAGATTTGTCAATATGGCCGATTTTAGCCTTTCAAAAAAATTCTAATCAATTTTAATCTAGTTTGAAATAAAGCAAAGAATTTTGCTTATAAAAATGTTACAGTTAAACTATTAGCTTGCAATTAAAACTAAAATAAAATCTTCAAGAATATTTTTTTATTTTTTATAATGCATTTTAAAACTTAAGTGTCGCTTTTTTCTAAGGTTTCTTTTTAAATGATCTGTAGAATAGCTACAAATAAAATTTGACAGATTATATCTTTTTTGGCTTGAATAATTAAGTTTGTATCTTATCTTTTTAAAATATAATTTTTTGGGTTAAACTTCGGAGGTCGAAGATTACTTTGGTTGGATTTTTGTTTGATCTTCAATTTTTTCACAGTAATTTATAAAGAATAGCTTAACGGTTGTTCGTTTTTTTTTATTTTACGCCTTCATCTGCATTTCTTGACTATTCTTCAGAAATCAGATCGACATTTAATCACGATTTAAAGGATTTAAATTATTTAAATATTGTGATCCCGAGTTTAAAATTAGATTAATTTTTACACGAGTATATGTATCAGTTTTGTGATTATTATTATTATTATGTCATTTTTCATCATATTTCGATTTCTGCTTTGGTCTCACTACCAACCAAGTCTGCGGGGAGACCTAAGGCAGGTAGTGGCGTGTTGTTATGGCTCCATTTCATGTTTTTCTATCTTCCCTATCATCTCCAGCATTACATAGATAAAGTTTTCCTTAGTGTGTGGGCTGTACTTAATAATACAATTTTTTGTATGTCTCTTAAGCTGGGGTTTCCAGGGATTCTTTCAATGTGTTGTTTTGTTCCATTTTTTATCATTCCAAGTGCACCTACTATCACTGGCACAACTCTTGTTTTCAATTTCCACATTTTTTCTATTTCAATTTCCAGGTCTTTATATTTTGACAGTTTTTCAAATTCCTTGATTGCTATGTTACAATCCGCTGGACAAGCCATATCAATTAATAGACAAGTTTTCTCCTTCTGGTTTTTAACAATAATGTCTGGCCTGTTTGCTTCAATTTTTCTGTCTGTGTAGATGGTGTAATCCCATAGAATGGTTACATCTTCTATTTCTGTAACCGGTGCTGGGTGATGTTCATACCAGTGTTTGCCTACAGCTTTTCCATAATGTTTGCATATTGCCCAATGTAAATATTGCCCAACTCTATCGTGGCGATTTTTATATTCATTTGGGGCAAGCACAGAACAGCCTGAGATTAGGTGGTCTATTGTTTCTTGGTGTTTATCACAAAACCTGCATTTTGGATCCATATTATTATGCATAATATTTGCCTGAAAGTTTCTCGTGAAAAGACTTTGGTCTTGTGCTGCAAGAATAAAGCCTTCAGTTTCGGACTTTAATCCAGATGCACGTAACCATCGATGAGTATTAACTTTGTCAACATTGGATTTATTGGCACGTACTGGATATTGGCCATGCAGAGGTTTGTCTTGCCAGCGCTGTTTCATCTGTTCAAGAGCTTTATCTTTGGCTTTCATTTTCATATTCTTTGCTGCAATAGCCGGCTCTTGGCTTCCGTTCTGCTTTTCTACAGAATCTACTAACTGTAAATCTTGTTTGAATTTACTGCCTTCTTTTATTATTGAATATTTTTTCTTTCTTTCTTCATGTTGCCTTACTAATTGTATCATCCAATCCTTTGTTGTTTCTATGTATGTTAGTAAGCCAATAGTTGTTGTCTTGTATGACAATTCCAGCTGAATAAGACCTCTTCCACCTTCTTTACGGGGTATGTATAGACGGTCTACATCAGCCTTTGGATGATGCATCTTATGCTTAGAAAGAAGCTTTCTTGTTTTAGCATCCATTCGCCTGATGTCGTTTAGAGTCCAGTTTAAGATGTTAAAGCTATATTGGACAACTGGGATTGCAAGGCTATTAATGGCCATAACTCTGTTCTGTGAATTTAATTCAGTTTTTAATATCATTCGTAGCCTTCTATAGTTCTCTTTACGCACTATTTCTTTCATTTTTTTTATGGTGAATGTTTTCGCTCTCATTTACACCTAGGTATTTATAAGCTTCTTCTGGTTTCAATTCTTTTATTGTTACAGCAGGGTCTAGGCTAATTGAGGATGTTTCTTGTATTGATCCACGTAAAACTGTAGCTTTAGCACATTTATTCAAATTAAATTTCATTCCAATGTCTTCGCTGAAGCATTTTACAGTTTGCAGAAGACCTTCCAGTTCATTATCATTCTTAGCATATAACTTCAAGTCATCCATGTAAAATAGATGGCTTATTTTCTTTTGTCCTATTTTATAACCACATTCTGTCTTGTTAAGTTGACTGGTTAGTGCTATTAATGATATGCAGAATAGTAAGTAATAGTATTATTATTATTATTATTATTATTATTATTTTCTTCTTTTTCTTTCTGTTTAGTACAGTCGGTGTTCAACCGAGATCTTCACAAATAAATATTTTCTTTATATTTATAATACTTTCCTGAGTAGATGATCAGTTTCACTTGGTGGAATTTCTTAATCTCTTGTAAACAGGAGTTGACTATGATCCTGTTAATGTTTTTGCCTCTGATATTTTGATCATACTCATGACTTTGTTTATTACAAATAAACAGTAGTTTTAAAGCGTCATTTTTTTATTTTTCAAGATCATTATGTTTATTTACGTTTTCATATTTGTTAACAGATATTTGATGAGAGGGGATCTTTGATAAAAATCTATGAGAAGATATTTTCTCTAATTCAGCAATGTTAATGTTATATTTTCTTCCCTTTTCTTTTTTAACTGCGAAAAACCTAATCCAAGAAATATGATATAAATTTGTATTGGATTTTTTCTGTAAATGTCATTATCTCATCAGGGGGTGGTGATCATGGCTCCTCACAAATTCCCTTTCTTTATTATTGAATTGTTATGCCTTCTTGGAAAAGATAGAGGGGTTTTCCGTTGCCTTCCCACGGTTTTATATTCAGTGTTGTCCTTCTCCTATAGTAGCTGGCAATCAAGGCTATAAAGCATAGTCTATGTTGCTATTTAACCCATTAAAAAAGATAGAAAAGATGGATTCATGTTTTTCTCAAAAGCGCGAACGTGATTGCAACGTACTAGGTAGAATACGTATTTTTATTAACCCTCTAGGGCCATTCGCATCATATTTGATACAGTATGAAAACAAGCCTTGAAAGAAATATTTTCCTGAAAAATTTTTTAAGAGAAATATTTTATAAATTTCAAATGAAAGCAATACTGACTGCTCAGTCAATGAATACCAAATGTTTCCTTATAGGGAAATACCAAATGTTTCCTTATAGGGAAATACTGTATCAAATATGATACGAATGGCCCTAGAGGGTTAAAACAACTTGATAAAATATAACAGTGACTAAAAATGAATGTCCGGCATGCTTCCACTGGGGTAACAGTCAGGTTAAGATATTTACTTTTTATGTGTAGGCAGAAGAATAAAGATATGTGAACAGTATGAAGGAGGGTCCCGTCAACTATTATCGAATTGTCACAGAGATATGCGACCATCGGACAGAAGGAATGGTGTTACAGAAAAAAAAACTTCTTTTTTTCTCACCGCATCAGATGAATTCAGCTTAAAGTGACAGGTCTGTACCGATTGAATTTACCTCAGATGAGAAAATAAAAACTGCAAAATAATAAACAAATTAAAACCACAGCTTTGAGACACCTCGCTGTGTGGCTATAAACTAGTTGATATCTCATAACATTAATAATACTGAGCAGCGAATGAGTTCGATCCTCACATCACTTTGTGCCTAAACTATGCTAAGCGTCGAAAAAATATAGTTTCAGTCATTTTTGTCGTCTATGGATAGACGACATCCCTCTCCCCGCTGACAACAATAATGGAATCATATTAACTCAATTCATAACCGTGTCAGCCAATTCAGGCGCAAAGTTTCAAGCTCATTCGCTTTTAACATTTGTATTTCTACTGAAATGATTCATAAAAAATAGATAAATGTGTTGAAAATAAATTTTGAACTGAGAAGTCTTTGTATTGAAAATTGTCACAAACGAAGTTTTAAACGCTGAAGCATGTTTCATCCATCTTCAATTTAAAAGCGAAAAAGGATTAAAATATTTGCTAAAACCCATCGTTTAACTTAGCATTTGTATTAGCGTTTATCATTAAACCAAATTAAAATTTGTTATTAAGATTTATCATTATTTATATCTAAAGAAACCTTTTGACAACAGACGGACAAACTTTGTCTTAGATAGATAGATAGATAGATAGATAGATAGATAGATAGATAGATAGATAGATAGATAGATATAAAAATATACGCGCACATACATACAAAGTGGAAAGCGTAAGTATATATAAACAAAAAGTGTGTGTTTGTGTGTGTATGTGCGTGTGTAAATATCTAACACGTAATTCTGCAAAAGAAAAATGAGACTAAACATTATGACTACAATGAGGATTAAATCCTCAGTTTTCTTGGAGACAACTCAAATTAAAAATTATATTTTTTCAACATCTCGACTAATTGCTGAGCGACTTATTTCACCTTTCATAGCCCACAGAAAACGAAGGTCGACACCATCTTTTAATGATTACAGATAAAAATACATTTTAGAACGACCCAAAAACATTGTCGGGGCAGGACCTAATTTGCTTTCATCGACAAAATTCACTTTGATCAAAGATTTCAATCCAGTATTAGAAGTAATTTTGCTAGTACTCACATATACGTACACAAGACGATCTTAAAATTATTTAAATATTTAACTGAGATTAGTTGATCTATTGGAGAACTTTAATTCAGTAAATAATGATGCATTTGCTGATCCCGAAAAGGATTTACTGATTTGTGCTTTTCAGCTTGTCAACCTTTGCAGGTTATTTAAAGCCAGAACATATTTTTAGACTATTAATTCTTTAGGGATAATAAGGATTTACTGATACAGGTTCTACTTATTAATTCATAGTTGAGGTGGATAGAAGTGATGGATTCATAACTTTACCACGGGTATTTGTGCGTAAGTGAATAAACGAACCTGATTGTAAATTAAACTCGTCTCTCCGATTTCGAGCCATTACCTATTACACACCACGTACATAGCATTTGATGTTCCCAAGCAGTCACCCATATAGGCATTGACCAGGGTAGATGTTGTTTAACTTCGGTGATCTTGCGAAAATCAGGGTTTCAACGTTATCTACGCGGGAGCGCGCAAACACACACACACACACACACACACACACACACACACACACACACACACACACACACACACACACACACACCGGTCTGAATATTCGAGAAATTCTATAAGAGAAATATTCGAACCTGCATTCGCCCAGGGAAAGTTGTCATTACATCTGACGTGTGTTGACTTCTCGGCTACATAGAACCTGATATCTAGGCAAAGACCGAACAATCCTTTTAAACACAGATTATTCTTGATTCTCGAAATATATATTTCCATTCAGTTTCCTATCGTAACGTAAACAAAGCAATTTTTATGAATGGATTTTTCATTTATTAATCCGACATAATTTGTTACCTAAATAGGTCATCTACTCAAATATGGGTAATCACTAAAAAATAACGTTTATTTATTAAACTATATTTATTTAAAGATGCTCATAAATAAGCAAAGCATGTACCCAAATAGTATCTAAATTATTTCTTGGATGAAATATCTTTTTTCTTTTTTTCTATTTTCTTTTTTAATCGAAACTTAGTAAAACATAGCTTATTATTGTTATTTGTAATCGAAGATAGAGTACATGTACATCTCTCATGGAAATGGCTTGTTTTGTCAGGTGTAAGAAAATTTATAATAAGATAGTGTATTCAGTCAAAATCAGTATATATATATATATATATTAAAAATAATGACAACATTATAGTGTTATATTTGAAAAAAAAGTAGTTGTTACGATGTTATGTTGATGTAAAAGCAGTTTTAAAATGACAAAAGAATCAAAGCTACTACATCATTGGAAACGATTAAAAAATACAACAGAGGAATAACATTTCATAGGATTCATTCTTTTTTTGAGTATAAAGTGATCGTTAAACATTTTGAGGTTATTTCATAAGGAAAGACACCTTTGAAAACTTTGTTGTGAGTAGATAGGTAGTAGTTAAAGCGTATTGAAATAGAACCTTTCCTTTTTAATAATAGAGTGACAGAGAAACTATATATATATATATATATCTTTCTCTCAACACATACATGCTTTCCCTGTTTCTATTCTTCTATATTTCTGGTAACCTAGATTATAATCAAGACATAGCTTATTTGGTCGACAGACGTCTTGCGAAAATCAACCAATGATTAACAATCTCACCAAAATCAAGTGAGAAACGCGTAGGTGTTTAGAAAATATTAAAAGCACAGTGAACACGTGCATAGCAGATAATCCACCGTTCGTCCACCGTGCTTGTGGAGTTCGCGGGCGGCAACCACCAGAGAATCAATCTACACACTAAACAGTCAAAAGAAGACTAACTGCGTGCAAACCTGAAATGTTGTTTAAAATAATCTTCACGAAAAAAATACGCAGAAAGCCAATATATTCTAGTGTACAATCCACACACTCGAATATCCAGAACATAATATAATCTAGCACAAACAGCAACCTGATACTACATTCTACTTGGTACACACATGGAGGAACAAATAAACTACACTGATATGAATAGACATATACACGGAAGAAAAACGCCTTATAACCTAAATATAGCAATTCATATATAATAATGAAAAATCAAATGAATACCACAATGACTTATACAGGAAACACTTCAGAGATACAAAATACAAAAAAGACAGAAATGATAATTATTCCCATATAACAAAAGATGTAACATTATGGAATCAATAACAAAAATAAAATGGTGGTAAAGTTAATAAAGCTTGGCCATTACACATTTATTATCTCAACCCCATCTATACCATACTGATATAACCAGACATCCTTAAAGACATCCTTAAAAAAAGGCTACATGGATAAAAACCTTCAACAAATAATGAAACCGAACGTACGAATACAAACCTTCAACAAATGATGAATCGCAACGCATGGTAAAAAACAAACAAACACGAGAACTAAAAAACATTTGATAAAAACGACGCGCAAAAAAGAATGCTGACGCACCAACAACCAATCTTCTGATCCACGAACAAGAATTCTACGTTCGAAAAAGAAACCTCGAACCATGCTTCTGGGCATCAGTAGATTGTTTAGTTGTTTGTGTTTTTTTATTTTTGTTTTCTTTTTTAAACGCCATAACTGACCACGTGACAAGTGCAGAAATCTGAGTAAGTTACTGTTTTATCCTCTTTTCATTTCCTCTATCTTGTATATTTCATTACGGCTGTAAAAACAATTTATAACACTGGATGTGCAACAATTTAATGGAAACTAGTGTCACCGATTGGTTCACTATAACTGAATTTCAATTTCATTTGAGACAAGTAACTACCGAAGATAAAAATATTTTACACCGTCGTCTGTTACAAACATTCCATCGCCCGTTTTAGAATCACGAAATTACACAAAACTTAAAGAATCAGTTGTGACTACTTACGAAAAGACCAAACCAGAGTTTCTAGAGAAATTAACGGAGACCACCATATTAGCCGGTCGTCACTCATTGTATTTACAAGAGATGTTGGCCATTGTGAGTAGGATTAGTGTTAGTGAAGAAATAAATAGTACGACACAAATATATTAGAGCACTTCTACAAATAGCTCTGGTTATAGCAGCCAGCACACACAGAAATGTCTAGGTAGACTATGCGATAATTGGATGGCACTAATTCAAGAGACATCAGTCTACCAGGCAACACAATAATCCAATTATAAACAATATAGTAACAATACGGTTCCTGTAGGAATGCGTTTTATTTTTCGCGAAACACACACACACACACACACACACACACACACACACACACACACACACACACACACACACACACACATGTATATATAATGGGTGTTCCAGAAATACCTCCTACATATATCTCCCAGAAAATTTTCCGACATTTTCTTTTACTAATATCCGGAGCATCCGTACCAACTTTTGTAGCATAGAAGCTTTCCTCCACGAAAAGTTCCCTGACATCCTAGCACTCTGTGAGGCTGACCTCAACTCATGAATTCCCTCCTCTGACTTCTCGATCAATGGTTATCTTCCCCTCTTAAGGAAGGATACCTCTGTCCATATGCATGGGCTGGGTGTCTACGTTAGTGAACACCTCCCTCTAGCTAGGGTGACATCACTTGAATCCCCTGACCATCAATATGTATGTCTCCGTCTGTCACTTCTCAGTACATATTTGTACTTGGAGATCTTAACGCTCATCATGCTGAGTGGCTTAAAGACTCTGTTACTGATTCAGCAGGGATCCACGCCATGAACTTTGCTATTTCCCAATCCCTTACGCAAGTGGTGGACTTCCCCACACGCTTTCCAAGCATTCCCTCTGGACACACCTCTCTACTTTACCTCTGCACCTGACTCCTGCCAAGTCTCGCAGCTTTGCCCTCTCGGCAACTCCGACCATGCTGTTGTCTCTCTCAATATTTATTTCCACTCTCACTCCCACCAGGAGCCTCCTACCTATAGGACCTCCTACTGCTACCAAAAAGCTGATTGGGACGCCTTTCGCGATTTCCTATGCGACGTCCCCTGGGGAAAAGTGTTTGATCTCCCAGTTGATGACCGTGCCTCTGAGATTTCGTCCTGGGTGAAAGCTGGCATTGATGCCTTCATACCTACCAGGAAGTTTTGTCTCAAACCTCATTCCTCCTCTTGGTTCTCTTCTGCCTGTTTGGCCGCCATTGCCCACAGGAACCACTACTTCCAACTATTTCTGAGACAGTCATCTGATCACAATATGCGCCTATTCACGTCTGCTCGTAATGAGTGCAAGAGAATCCTGAATGACGCCAAGCGGCTGTCTGCCGAGAGAATGAGACAGCGCATAGCTGATAGCAAGTTCGGCTCCAAGGACTATTGGCAAACGGGTGCTGAACAATAGCAAATCCTCTATCCCTCCTTTAATCAATGAATTTGAGGTCCTCACGTCATCTGCGGACAGAGCTGAGTGCTTTGCTCGCAAATTTTCATCCACATTTGACTCATCTGGAGTACCCTAACCCGACTTCCCTATTAGAACTGAGGCTAAACTTTACGATGTATATATTACCCCGACAGTAGTATCCCGAGTAATTTCAAAACTTGAACCCCATAAGGTGAGCGGTGGCGATGGAATCCCGGTGATTGTCCTTAAGAAATGTGCCCCTGAACTCTCCCCTGTCCTCTCTAAACTGTATAACTACTGCCTTCCTGCTTCCTGTTTTCCTGCATGCTCGAAAGTCTCTTCCGTCGTTTCTATATTTAAGAACTGTTGTGAACCCTCGGACCCATCCAACTACCGCCCTATCAGCCTTCTACCATTTTTTGTGACAATAATTAATGCTGAAATAGTTCAACACCTTACTACCCATAAACTCTTCTCTGACAGGCAGTATGGCTTCCGCTTTGCCAGGTCCACGGCCGACATGCTAACGACCGTTACGGAGTACATGTTCCAGGTCCTTGAGGAGTCCGGCGAGGCTCGTGCTGTTGCTCTGGACATCTCCAAAGCTTTTGACAGAGTTTGGCACTCTGACCTCCTATGCAAGGTACGGGGTTACGGTATTACCGGACGCTTGCTTGATCTGACCCAACTTTTTTAAATAACCGCAAAATGATGGTCGTTTTGAATGGGCATGCCTCTACATCCTACAGTACAAACGCTGGTGTCCCTCAGAGCTTTATCATGGGCCAGACGCTCTTCCTTATTTTCATAAATTACCTCCCAGACGAGATCAAGAGCCAAGTAGGCATGTACGCAGATGACACCACAATTTACTCCCGCATCAGTAAGAAACCCGACGTGGAGGACAAACATAACCTCGCTGCTGACCTTGAGAGGGATCTACATTCTGTGGTGAATTGGGGTAAGAAGTGGATTGTCAATTTCAATGCGTCTAAGACCAAGCTGTTGTCTGTCAATCATCACAGGCAATCTCTCCTGCCTCCCATAAGCATGGACCAAGCGAGTCTCCCTGAGAGCAATACATTGTGCCTCTTCGGTCTTACCCTCTCTTCTGATCTCAAATGGAACCACTACATTGAGTCCATAGCTAAATCCACTGGCTAAGAAGGTTGGGTCACTGTGTCGGGCCAGGATGTTTTTCCCGCCTGAATCCATCCTGCATATATACAAATCAACCATTCGTCCGTGCATGGAATACTGCAGCCATATATGGTCAGGCACCCCTGCTGTTCATCTCAGTGTTCTTGACAGGCTTCAAAGGAGAATCAGTAATGTGATAGGTACCAACTTGGCGGCTCGACTACAGCCACTTCCCCACCGACGAGATGTGGCCTCCCTTTGTTCTATAAATACTTTCATGGCTTCTGCTCCAACGAACTTAAGTCACTGGTGTCTCTGCAACAGGTGTTTACTCGTGCAATCAGATTGGCAACTGGGTCCCACCCATTCACAGTTAGATTAACCAAATCCAGAAGACAATTCTATTCCTACAGCTTCATCTCTCGCACTTCCCGCCTGTGGAACTAGCTTCCTTATTCTTGCTTTCCTGACGGCTACAACCTCCAGGAATTTAAATGCAATGTCAATACTCATCTCTTAACCACTTGACTCTAGTTCTTTCTTCACTACCCTGTATATCCTTTCCTTTCTCTCCACCTTTGCAACTGTCATCACACCTGTATTCCAATCCTTCTCTTGCTCCTTTCTAACTGGTTCGTCTTTCTCTTCACTCTCTTCTACTTAATCTTTTTACTCCTATGTAGCCCCCTGCACATCAGTGGCGTTACCGCCTTGCTCGGGGTGATACGATAAAAAATAATAAAAGTGAGATGACAACACCATTGCCATTAATGATTTAGGATGAGGTAGGAGGTATACTACTGTACTCAGGTATATCTACCGTATAAAGTCACATATAATGGATATATAAAGTGAGTGAGAGAGGAAGATGTCTGAGTGTGTGTACACTTCTCAATAATGCCCTTATATATATATATATATATATATATATATATAAGCGCAAGGAGTTTAGTACTTTAACTGAGCATGTTCATACCGTTATGATGAATGAGAACATTTCCCGATGTTCTCACAAAACTTCGAAGTCGGCATGAACCGGCATACTTAAATTGACAAACTCTTTGTGCTTGTCAACGCTCTAATGCTCCGTTTCCACCCCAATATCGAGTACTTTACGATAAAAAACCTGCTTGCTAAAATACAATTTATCAGTAAAACCACTGAAAAAGCAACAACCTTTGTGCTAAATATTATCACAACTCAACACTATATATATATATATATATATATGGAGAAGAAAAAAGAGAGAACCAGAAATAACAAAGAAAGAGGGTGAAAGAGAGAGAAACTGATGTATGCTCACATACGCATGAAGAGTTGCTCGTTTATTAGCAAGCGACTGGTGCTCGTGTGAGCAGAAAGAAATTTAGCCTGATGTCTTTTCAAAATTTATTAACGTAAAATGATGCTCACAGTCAGCAAACAGTTGAGAGCTTTTAGTCTATGTTTCTAGAGTTGTAGTTGTTATATATTTATTGAGAGGTGTATTGTCGTGTGTGGTATGCCTCTGTGAGCGCGCACGCGTGGACGTAAACTAGTAAAAAACATCTATTTTACATAAGAAATATTTTTCATTGATGCATTGACAATCTTAATTGTCAGTGCACCAAACACAAAGCTTCTGTGGATGGAGTCCTGGTTTTGGTGCTGGCATTGTTTTCTCATTTTGTTATATCTAATATGTTTTTTACATTTTGCTTTCTGTTGCAGAATCCAATTTTCATCACCTGTAACAATGTGATGCGAAAATGAAAGGTTGAGATCTCTGGTTAAAAGTCTGCTGCACTTGTTGAAATGTTGTGTTCAGTTTTCAAGCGAAAGCTCATGAGAGACCCAAAATCTCTCTTTACGAATTTAAACTCTGAAATGCGTTCTAAACGACACACTGCCGGATTTTCTATAAGAGAAACAAATTCTAGACAAATTTTTACAACATTCAACCATGGTTCTACCAAAGTTAAAAGACTCATAATAGAGATTAAATACCTAATTACTTTCCAACGCTTCTCAGCCACATAAATAAAAAAATATACACTGAAAATTTTTGATCAGACTGTTACACTATAGAATTATTGATCCAACCTTATTTGTACATGAAGATGATAAAATCCACTTCTCAAGATAAACATTATTTCTTAAGGGTTTCTTATTTAAGCCTAGAACATTTCAGCACTTTCTTATATAAGTATATATGCACAAACATATATGTATGTGTGTGCGCGCGCGTGTATGTGTGTTTGTGTGTGTGTGATTAAAGAAACATACACCTCTGTGTATTGTAACACACTGAAAGAGGAAGAAATAAACAGTTAAAATTGCATTTTTAATGAAAGCCCCCCACCAACGAAGTTGAAACCTTTCTTTCGCCGAAACTACAATCAGTTAACAGCATAAACCCGATTCCACAAACTCCGTCCAACTCAGTCAAATTCAGTAGTAATTCTAAGGTCTTCATTTAATCTGATATAAGTACATATAATCGTCAAAATCATTTCTCAAAGGTTGCTGGATTATCCAAATAACGATCGCTTTACGGCAGGCGACATTCAAAATCGAACATATGGCTATTATTAAACTGATTGATAATGGAATTTAAGCTTTTATTTGAAATAGAAACTTCTTTAATCTCTAATTCAATTCCTTATTAACCAGAAATCAATATGCTGACCTTTTGACCATACCAATGAACTAGTCTATAAATTTG
Source organism: Ascarosepion bandense (assembly GCA_037127315.1). NCBI lineage: Eukaryota > Metazoa > Mollusca > Cephalopoda > Sepiida > Sepiidae > Ascarosepion > Ascarosepion bandense. The sequence continues at coordinate 321,738 of JBBBDQ010000789.1, read as the reverse complement.
ATTGTTATGATATGTGTCGTGCCGAAAACCATTCTGAGATTTAAACCCGACATTGATTTGGCAAGAAAAAAAAAAAAAAGAAAAAAGCAAAGTATTTTCTTCTGTGGGTGCTAACAGGCATCTGTTAACACACACACACACACATATATATGTATATATGTATATATATAGAGAGAGAGAGAAGAAAAAGTATAAATAAAATATATCTGTAAAAAGACAATATGAATAAAAACATAACGAACACTTTTCTTTACCATATAAAAGGTTTCTTGTCTTTATATATATATATATATATATATATATATACATATATATATATGTACAATATATTTTCTTTATTGATATATATATATATATATATATATATATATATATATATATAGAGAGAGAGAGAGAGAGAGAGAGAGAGAGAGAGAGACTTACATGGAGCGTTAGGTATTTGAGAACATATCTTTATCGGGACACAAATAGAAGGCAAAGTTACGTACATTAATATAGGTACCTGCATTCCATTTTCGATACCTAAGTTTTAAATTGAATTTTAAAAAATAAAACCTTTTTCTTGAAATTTTAATTTTAGCTTAATTGTAAAACCAAATGATTATATTTACTACTTCCACTAAGCAAAATATTTGGCTGTATTTCAAACAGAAATTATATTCATTAGAATCTAAAAGTTTGATATATTTTTTAAAACTTTCAATTTTTCGGTCATTTTTTGAGCGATCGACACATTTGTAAACAAAAGTTAATTCTCAGATTTAAAAGTCTTGCAAAAATAAAATATGCATCTCTCACTCGTTATTTTTAGAAAATTATCAAACTTAAAGTTGAATTAATCCGATTTGAAATAAATATTACTTGTTTATGGCATGAAGTTTAGAATAAAAGTATTTCTCGATCACAAAGGTCTGACTCGTTGTCCTATCAAGTAGGCGATGACAGCACCCATCTGGAAGTATGGTGACCAAAAGTTGACATAACCCCATTTAACGTTTCGTAAGGGGAACAAACCTTAAAACATGTGACCTTTTAAGTGTCATATAAGTTTCTATAGTAAAAACAAAATGTTAAGTTTAACATAAATAAAAAATTATAAATTATTTTAAAAAAGTCGCTGACGGAAAACAAAAAAAAAAGAAATTTTAATTAAAATTTCGAACGTGTTAGAAAGGATTAAAAACTAAAACAAAATGATGACAAAATTTGATTTTTCCTCTTAATAATAGTATTTTGATGATAAAACTTTGTTTTTTTAGTTTGAGCCCTTTTAACATCATGCTATGCTGTTTTTTCGGCAATTACCTACATTAATATGTTAGCTTTCAATGTGAAACAAAATTTACATCTGCTGTTATTGTCTTTGGTGATTGTCTTGAGTAACATGGGCCATGTCAGTTCACCCCACTTCACGTCGTCATCGATGTGCTAGACAAGTTGGCTAGACTCTGGATGGAAAGTTGTCCGTATATGTTCCGATATAATTCTGCTCACACCCACACTGCTCACACTGAAATGAGTAGCCGAGAATTTTCAAGATATCACATCCAACATATGATCTCTAAGCTCTCCTGATTTGAATCTTCTTGGATGTCATCAAGGAGCGATCCAACAATATTAAGAACTCGTTGAACGACGGCACCATAAACGTCATGGCAAACATGAATGACAATCACCTGTTCTGAACACACAGTTGCTTCTCACGCTATCAAGACTGAACTCGAATATAAGAAGAAGAATTTCATTGAATACTAGCCCTTCGGAAGGACTTTAAAGTAACTCCTACAAGGGGATTTTAGGACTTCGGCCTTTTACCGTCAGCTTCCTATGTCCGTAAAAATTATAAGAATTAAGAAATAATAAAATTATTTTATTCATCACCTTAATTCAGCATATTTTTTTCGTATACGCAACCGAGCTAAATGTATTTTTTTACATTTATTTTGTAATCAATTTTTATTTTCTTTTAAATTCATTAATCTTTATGATCACTTCACATTAAATCATTCTTAAAAGACATTAGGGAACCCGAACTATGTATTTCAAAAAGGTCACAGTACGTGTGCTAGAAAAAGAACTCATATGAGTAACCACCGTAATTAAATTTTAATTACGGCTTAATTAGTATCAATTGCAGTTGCGACGAGAAGCAAAATTAATGTTAAACCTTTTAATAAAGAATTGTTTTTTAAACCTTTCGCTCTGTTTGATATTTGAACTTAACTTTAAATGAGTTATTTATTTATTTTTTAATCACGTGTAACTACGTGTTACTACCGGTTACTTCGAAAAACGGACTGACGGACACACATGTACTGCGCTTTATTTATAGAAACTTTTTTAAAATATACATTGAACTAACACACACACATGTATATATAGGGTGAGGCACCTCAAGGTGGTGTAATGTCTCGCTAGAATCATTAAAATTGAGTAGTGCGTTCGATCCTCACTGGGAGTCCCATACTTTTGGCCTTGTACCACATCTAAGCTGCGCTTAGAAAATCTTTCTACATATACAGGGTGATATAGATGAATTGACGCAAAATTGAAACTAACACTGATATCTCTTTTTAACAGATATAGTTAGCAAACTTACACAAAAATATATTGAAATACTATAGAGTAAATTTATTCAAAAAATCGCGATTGACTTCAACCACGACCTTCAGAATCTCCTGCAACTGTTTTGAACGATCTCTTTGTTTAAGTTGGTGAATGCAGCCATAAACCTTGCCTTCAGTTCCTCTTTGGTGTTACAAGTTGTTTTGTTGGTCACTCGCTCAACTGCTCTACACACATAATAATCAAGGGGATTGCAGTCTGGGGAATTAGGTGGCCAAGTGTAAGTGGTAATGTGGTTCGCAAAAATAGTCTGCCAGTCCTAACTTGATGTCCTGTTTGAGTGGTACGATGCTGAGTCCTGTTGCCAGACATAGGGTCTTTCAACAGCCACCCTCTTGACCCAGGGCAGCACTACCTCCTCAACGCATTTGATGTAGAGTCTGAGGTCCTGTATTAGCATATTTTATTATTAGGATTTACCCCACTGGTCAATTGGAGGATAATAAAATATGCTAACACTCCCAACAACTTCAGAGACAGATGTAATTTATGCCTGGAGGGGAAATTGATTATTGTCAAATACAATAATCCAGAAGAACTCCTTAATCAACGAAACGGATTGATTTTTAAATGCAGGCATAAGAATAAGTATAAAATAATTTTGCTAGATCAAAATTATAATTTAAATTAATTTAATTTAAAAATTTATTTGTGTTTTTTTTGGAGAAAAATCTGGAATTTACCGTTGGAAACGTTTTACCCCCAAAATTTTCATAGTCATTATTTTTATAGTTATATTATATTATTGTAATTGTTTTATAATATTTTAGATTGTAATGTTGTATGTATATGTGTGTATGAATATGTGGGTATATATATATATATATATATATATATATATATATATATATATATATATATATATATGTATGTGTGTGTGTGTGTGTGTGTATGTGTGTATATATTAATGAAAAATATACATGGGATATGTATATATTTGCATTTGGATATAAGATGATGTATGTGTTTATATGGATATACACTCCTGATCAAAAATTTAAGACCGCTTAAAATCTTTAAAAAGAAATATTTTTTTACAGAGAGATTTTAAACTCCTACCACTTAAGGTTACCAATAGTACAATCTAAAAGGTTATGGAAACAAAAAGCTATATTCCAAACATTTTATTTAGAAATTTACATTTTTATAAAATGTGGTAATTTACGCATGATCAAAATTATAAGACCAGGGGTATAAATTGTTATATCTATGGTAATTCCAATGTTTTTAGTTCAGTTAGAGATTAGCAATCACTGCGTAAAGATGTTACCATGCCTAAAGCAAGCAAACTTACCAAAGTTGAGCGTTCTCGAATTCTAGAATTCCATAAGCAAGGTTTCTCACAACGGGTGATCGCAGCTAAGGTAAATCGCAATAAAACTGTGATTTGCAACTTTCTAAAGAACAGTGAGAATTATGGAAAAGCAAAATCCTCTGGTAGGCCAACAAAAATTTCTCCTGCATTGAGTAGGAGAATAAGATGGGTTGTTATAAAAGACGGGGGACTTTCTTTTAGTCAAATTAAGGCAGTCACAGATGCTGATTGCAGTCCCATAACCATCTGATGACACTTAAGACAAAAAGGTATCGTAAATAAAAAGCGTAAACAAATTCCTCGGCTGCTTCCACGTCACAAGGTGGACTACTTATAGTTTGGTTGTGAATACCAAACATGGGACGTTGAGAAGTGGAAGAAAGTCCTGTTTTCTGATGAGAAAAAATTCAATCTAGACGGTCCTGATGGCTTCCAACGATATTGGCATAACAAAAACATGCCCCCTGAAATTCTCTCCACACGTCATAGTGGTAGAGAGTCCCTAATGGTATGGAGTGCCTTTTCTTACAGATGGACAATAGAGCTCCAGGTGGTGCAGGGTTGTCAAACAGTGGCTGGTTATGTTAGCATGCTACAAAAAGCATCATTGATGATGGAGGGCCATCGTTTGTGTGTGGATGGATGGTTATTCCAACAGAATAATGCTGCAGTCCACGCTGCAAGACGGACCTTGATCTTTCTACAAGAAAATGGGGTCCATCTCTTGGGACATTCTGCATGCTCACCAGACTTGAACCTAATTGAAAATGTTTGAGGATGGATGACAAGAGATATTTATCGAAATGGCAAACAATATTCAACCAAAAATGAACTTCGTGAAGCCATCTTCAAAAGCTGGAGCAACTTCCCCCGCACCTTAATGGAAACGCTTATTTCTAGCATGCTCGACAGAATTTTTGAAGTCATCAAAAGCAGTGGAGGTAGAACTCATTATTAAATTTGGTTGTTGAATGTTTTCATACACTTTTTGTAAAATTTCGTAGAATTTTTGTCTCTGGTCTTATAATTCTGATCATGTGTAAATCGCCTCATTTTATAAAAATGTAAATTTCTAAATAAAATGTTTGGAATATAGCTTTTTGCTTCCATAACCTTTTAGATTGTAGTATTGGTAACCTTAAGTGGAAGGAGTTTAAAATCTATCCGTAAAAAAATATTTCTTTTTAAAAATTTTTAAGCGGTCTTAAAATTTTGATCAGGAGTGCGTGTGTATATATATATATATATATATACATGTATATGTGGGTATATATATATATATATATATATATATATATATATATATATATGTATGTATGTATGTATGTATGTATGTATACATATTTTAATTTTATTGTTTCCTCTTTTTTTCAGTGTTATATGATATATCTATTTTTGGTGTATGTTCGCTTCTTTACAAGTTTTTTTTTATAGTAATGTTATTATTATTATTATTATTATTATTATTATTATTATTATTTAGATTTTTTAAATACATATGTTTTATATTTTATAATTATTATTAATAATTTTAAGATTGTTTTTTTCAGATTTTATTGATCATTTCTTCTTTTTTTGTTATAACCTTTACTTATGATATTATACTACTAGTAGTTATATTTTAATTTGTATTAAAAAGTATGATTTACCATTTATACCGTAAATACATCCCATTATCTTTAAAACTAAATTTAATGCTAAATTTCCATGTCATATTTTTCTAAGAAAGCAGATGAATTGCAAAGGAAGCTGGTGTCGATCTAAGACGTTAACGTTAACTTTCTTTCTCCTTTTACTGTTCGTTCTTCTTTCCTTTTCTTTTTCTTTCTTATTCTCTTTTTTCCGTTTATGATTTTTCTATATTTTTATTTTTGTTTTTTTGAATGAACGAGGAAATGTTTTGTAGATTACCATTACAAATATCTATTCTCGATATGTGCACATCAGTGTCTGTATGTGATTCTTTTCTGGGTTTTTTTGAATATTAACTCTTGTATCATTTGGATCTGACTAGCAGCAGGTTTACTGCGAAATTCGTATTACCTATGAAGTAGTAGAATAACTAATAAATTATCTAGATTATATTACACTGTCAAATTAAATAAATTTAACATTGAGTTCTTTTAGGTTCGTCTCTATCGGAATTTATCTGACTTAAATATCAAATATTTTACGTTATATTCATATATATAACAACCACAGATCACAACTATCCAGAGCTGCCGTAGTTACATTTTTTTTGTGAGAGAGTGAGTGCATGGTCTAGTAATACATTCAAATCCTCGGTCACAACACTTCACTAATCGACGGCTTCCGAATAGTCTTGTTAAATGTGCCACACGCTGAGGTCTCCTCACCAGGCAAGTCACCTCTCTGACAAATCAACTATAGTAAAATTCTACAAGCTATACCTCAATGTATATTTATATGCATATACGAGAGTGGCGACACATTTCCAAAAATATGACCAAACAGATTTTTTTCGGGCAGGGACAAGAACTTTTTACCAGCCATTTATATATAGAAAGATGAGAGTTAATACAAACTGTTTGGCCGTCAGTAAAAAGCCCTTACAAATAAATAAATAAATAAATAAATAAATGAAACGAAAAAAATCCTGATGTTGGTCATTTGGTTAAATTGTGACTATTGGATCGAAGCGAAAGCTTTTAACCTTCCTGTCGTAAATGTATGCATATTAGAATATTAAGAAAGGATATAAAATTTCGTTCATTAAAAAATGTCAATCAAATTCTAAATGACAAATTAATATTTTCTCTTCATTTTCCTTGTAGACTCAGCGATTGTCCCACCCCAACCTCGAAAACAAGGCCCATTTTTGTTCCATACATGTAATGTGGATGTATATGGGAAGCGAAAGAGTGAGAGAGAAAGAATGCGTTTAGTTATCAGTGAATATGTGCGCGCCAATCTCTCTCAGTTTCCCTGACACCTCGTTTGTAAACGCTTGTTGTGAGTGAAGCCGTGTGTCGATGTGAAGGCTACTCTTCCTCTCTTTCTTTTGCTATTTTAATTATTTAAAAGCATCTGTTCTGTATAATTTACGCTTTTCCTTCAAATTCAACCCATCTGCAAAATAATAATAACTGTTTCCCACATCCTAATACCAACTCGATGTTAGCCAGTGCCCGGTACCGGGGAAGCCGTTATCAAAACAAGACTGTTTCAGAGACTGTAAGTTCAACAACCCACCAAAATAACAAGGAAAATATGAAGTTGTATCTTACTACGAAAAATTCCTTTGGATGGATTCAAACAAAATAAAATATAGAATCCATATTTATTACAATAGTCGATAAAAAATGATCTGTATACCTTTCAAACGAGTATCATCAGACTTGTTTTTTTATTATTGCGGTTCGGTTGATGCGTTTCGTAACATTTCTGATGGACTAAATTACAATCATCATTCCATAAATTATTATTTGGACAAGTGTCTTCATCTTTGTTATTTCAATTAAAATATTCTGATCCGTGCATTCTCCATCCTTCCTCCTGCGTGTGTCACATTCAGTTATCCTTTAATAATCTTCGCAATATTTGTTTATTTTTTAACTACTATACTCATTAATCCACTTCAATCGAACAATTCAACGAACAAAATGATAGAGATCCTGTTTGCATTTTATTTTTATATAACCTGCAAAATTCATACAGGGTACTAATGAATTGATGCAAACAAAAGTGAGACTAACACTGATATCTCTTTTTAACAGATATAGTTAGCAAACTTACACAAAAATATATTGAAATACTATAGAGTAAATTTATTCAAAAAATCGCGATTGACTTCAACCACGACCTTCAGAATCTCCTGCAACTGTTTTGAACGATCTCTTTGTTTAAGTTGGTGAATGCAGCCATAAACCTTGCCTTCAGTTCCTCTTTGGTGTTACAAGTTGTTTTGTTGGTCACTCGCTCAACTGCTCTACACACATAATAATCAAGGGGATTGCAGTCTGGGGAATTAGGTGGCCAAGTGTAAGTGGTAATGTGGTCGCAAAAATAGTCTGCCAGTCCTAACTTGATGTCCTGTTTGAGTGGTACGATGCTGAGTCCTGTTGCCAGACATAGGGTCTTTCAACAGCCACCCTCTTGACCCAGTACGTATTTTGTGTCTTGGATCTTTTTAAAGACGCCATTATCTTTTTATATCCGGAAGGTCATAATAATCATATTTTTACAAATTCCTTTATGTGTTTTTATCTACTCTTTATTTAGTTTGAAAATATCTGGCATTTTCTTTTATTCTATGCAGAACATAAGCGTTAATTTTATATTGATAATTGCATATCGATAGAAAACATAAAGCAAGTAATATAAACAAATTCAACCAACGAAAGATTTCGCAAGTCACGAAAGTAAAACATTATCATCAATTCTCAATTTGGGTAGGAATGGAACCTTTTGAAAAATCTTTGGGGAAGCTGTAGTAGTCCTATACATTACTTATGTCGTCTTCTGAAGAAGACGGCATAAGTAATGGATAAAAAGCACAGAATAACATTGTTCAGAAGATGAAAACGAAGAATGGAATTGGATGGTGATACGCTTAAAAAGGCATGAACCCAACTTTGTCTTATAATCAGTCATCTTGTACGCTATGAAAGAAGACAAAAAATACGTATATTGAACAGGTGAAGAGGCCCATCCCTTGTTTCCTGTTTAGGATGTGGTTTCCGGTTTTTCTCTTTTCCAATCTTTTCACTCTTTTTATTTTATTTTATTTTATTTTTCAATTGGAGTAGATAGACTAAACTATCGCCCGGTTCACACTCTACCCACGTCTATTGAGCAGGTGAAGAGGCTCGTCCCTTGTTTCCTGTTTAGGATGTGGTTTCCGGTTTTTCTCTTTTCCAATCTTTTCACTCTTACGTAGCCCCCTGAGCATCAGTGGCGTTATCGCCTTGCTTGGGGTGATATGATTAAAACAAAAAAATAAGTGAATAAGTAAGTACTTTTCTTTGATTTACTCTACCTGTTGTTAGTGATATATGTATATCTAAAGAGTGCCTACTTTAGAGATATGTTCACAGAACATGTTTGATAAGCTCGTCTCGCAGGACATTGCCAGTAACTTACAGCTGTTGTAGCTCTGCGCCTAAATATATATTAATTACAATAACAAGTCAATGCGAATAAAATAATTATGATCTTGTAAGTTTATGTTAAAAATAAATGCAGCAGAAGTTGCTTGGATACTCTCATACAATTGAGTCATGTTCAAAACATTGTGACAAAGATTGCCACACCCGTATTTGTTAAAGGGCAGATAAATTTGAGTTCTCTGGCAAATATTTCTTACGATATACAGCGCTCTCCGCAGTCGGATTATATATATATATATATATATATATATATATATATATAGGGTATCGAGACACTAGATAAATTTCTAAACATATAGACAGACAATGAATGTCTATTATGTTTAATCATGAGCCGTTCTAAACATCGTATTTTGGCTTTAATTTCAGGTGAAAATAAAGACAAAATTCTTCAACATTTGGATATTTTTTTATTATGTTGGTTCTAAGCTCACACGAGCCATCTTCAGAGAGGTTACAGGGACGTTAACATAAAAATATCCACCATCAACGATGACTTTTTTTATCTTGTGTTGACATAAAACTTTGCTCAGCAATGATAACAGTTACCAAATAGCAGACGCAGTTCGTAAATTTGTAATGCCGTCCTAGACGTCTCACCGCGTGAGAGCTCGAAATGTTAACAGAATCATATATTTAAATGCAATGTAATATGCTATAACCAGATTTAAATGTGATTTTATTGCTTGTGGGTTGTTCTGATTTAATCTAGATGGCCTCCAATATCTGAAGGTTCTTTTTACTGAAATTAAAGCCAAAATACGATGTTTAGGACGGATCATGAGTAAACAAAATAGACATTCATTGTCTGTTATATTTAACAGTAGATGTATATATATATATATATATATATATATATATATGTTAAACCTTTAGATCAACCAGACGTTAAAATTTGGATTGAAAACTGAGCATCTACACATCTTCAGCGTTTTGATGTAAACTGGAATCTGTGTTTTGTTATATTATTACCATCTTCCATCTCCATTATTTCATGATTGATTTCACCAATAAAAACTATTATTAGTCTGTCGAAGGTCTTTCTCAGAAAAAGTAAAGCGTCAATTATAACTAAGTTTCTCTATAAGAAAAACTCCGAAGAATACAAGAACTAAAAAACTGTAGACAGAAATTTAACAAAAGATAAGTATGTTAGTTCAAATAATTCATGAAATAATAAATAATAAATGAAATGTAAAAAGTTTAAAGAATATTACATCAAGTAAGCCACGTTTAACGTAAAAAAGAACTTTACAATTCTTTTTACTTTATGTCATAATACCAAGCTAAGAAAGAAGTCTTACTAAATAAGCACATATAATCTAACACTGTATAAAAACAAGCAGCGGTCTCGATAAGGCCGCCGAACGAATCAATTTTTATGGATAAAAAATTGTTTTACCCAACAAAAATTTATTTCCGTAATTGGATGTCAACTTAAATTTGAATTTCCGTACTTAAAGTTTGTAAATTAAAATTTTCGAATTTTAAGTACGGAAATATAAAAATTATATAAGTATTCAGTTGTAGTATCATTTTCTCGTAGAGTAGAAACACATTTCGTAAATTCGTTTTTTCTTTTTTTTTTTGTGGAGTGGCCAACTTTTAACTTTTAGCAATTTGATTTTGGATAAACACAAAATCTTACCCTTTCTCTTAAGCGGTCAGGAATGACTTACAACCAAACTAAAAAGATATATCTTTTTAGTTTGGTTGTAGGTCATTCTACTAGTCAGATTGTTGCAGGTCTATCCACAGAAGAGGATAATACTACCAAAGGTTTAAAATACGAAAAAAAAAAAAAAAGAATTAGAGCATATAGAGGCTTTTTTGTTAGTCCCCAATCGACCAAAATTTTCAGTTTAACTAGTTAATATTTATAAAGTTTGTTTCCTTAGCCATTTTTGTCTTATCCTTGCTTAGGGATTAGCATTAGAGTTTGCGTGGAAATACCAATTCAAAAGACTTTCGAAGAGAAAAAGAAAATTCAACTTAATCTTTTTCCTTTTTTACTTCCGGACATCAATATTAACGATATTAGTTTGAAAATTTGAACGCCAAAACATTTTAAGCACCATAAGTCAAAGGCTGAAACTTTGAAGCAAAATATTTAAAGTAGAATATAAGGATTTTACTGTGAATGGTGAAAATCTTTTAAAATTAAAAAACAAGATATTGTATAGCGTATAATTTGCTCTGCTGAATTCGTCGAAAGAGAGAGCCACTCGTTTACTAACGAAATAAACATGTTACAATGTAAAATCTCACAATTCAGGGTTCATTAAAATCTGAAAAATGTTCACAGTACTTGGTGACGTCATTATATCAATCTTTCACCCAAATTGTTAGCTACTTGTTGAAATGCAAAGATTACGAACTTGCAAGCCAGACGTGGGAAGTTTGTCTTTCACTGGGTGTTCCATGAAAGTGACTCAGATCAACCCAAACAGAAATGTTTTTTGACGATGCCTGTCACATATGTTTATTTTGTCTCGTTCAATCAATTGTAATAATTTGTGGGAGAAAATGAAGCGCCGTTGTTGCCTGTCAGAATCACTGAATCAAGTTAGGGTTTTCCAAAAATAGTTTCTAACACAGCGACAAACTGGATTATTTTCGTTGAATCGCTGGGTGATGTCAATTTCTGTTGAAAAGTTCGAGTGTACGGCAGTCTTTTGTTAAAGACTCAGGAGCGAATATTTATATTGCACTCTCAGTGTACTTGACAGTGTCCTTGTCACAACTCAGACAAAATGTTACAGAACATACATGTGTCAACGATGGTTAGTGGGTACAAATGGCAATAGGTGGGGGAGAGAGTAGAAAGACTACCATCTATCATCTAAAACAAAATTCTCTCCAAAAATGCATGACAAGATTTGTAAGCTCAAAATTTGGGACACCCAGTAAAATTAGATCTCACAACACAAACGAATGGTTTACAAGACTTACGGCAGGCTCTTCACTGCTTGTGTTTATAAATTTGATCAAATTGGATGAACATTGAAAGTCTGTTTTCTAATTAGCAGTTTGTTAACACCGTATGTTTCCTTTTTCAATGAAGTATTTGTATTTCTGGTGAAACTATATTCTGTAAAAAAGAGAAAAAAAAAAGGAAATAGGGAGGATAGAACGAGAGTTAAGAAGAGAGAAAAAAACAAGAGAAACGAAGAAGGAAACCAATGTTAGTTAGGGAAAGATATCGTTGTAGGGAAGAGAATGATACAGATTGACAGCTAGAAAGAAAGAAAGAAAGAAAGAAGGAAAGAAGAAAGAAAGAAAATAGCTGATGTAAAAGCGAAACATTTCAAACATTTTTAAGAAAAAATGTTTTCAATTTTTCTCAGGTGAAATTAGAAATGTTGATTTTTTGTGAAGGTAGAGATGGAAGTTCACGTTTTAACCTACATTTATTTCAGTAAAACACAATGTGGCCCTATTCAGCTTTACGGATTATCGCCATAAAAACTTACCGTAAAAAAGATTAAAAAAATTAAACATTTTTCTTAGAGAACTTGATGAAAAAGAACCTTCTCTACAACTTAGAAAATATGTCGGATTGTGTATTGACGCAGTTGTGTATTACATTCATGTCATTAGTCAGTGTTCGAGCTTGGCTTGAAATCTGAATTTCGAAAGCTGTTTTTGAAGGTAGCTGAGTTTTACTTACGTAGATAATTGCTGCAATTCAGTTTTCTTTCTCAGTTTTAGTTTTCTTACAGGTAGAAAGGAGGCATTATTAAAAATATACGACTGAAAAACGAACACAAGTAGTGAAATGTTTCTATTAAAATCAAGGATCAATAATTCAAAATCAACGAGCATATCATCGCCGCTTCTGTGTGAGAAATTTTGCAAGTTTTAAGAGTAACGGTTCAGTAAGTGACCTTCCACTAAATGTTCGGTTCGGTTAGAAAAGAAGTATTTGAACGAGTAAGGGAGAGTATCGAAGAAGATCCAAGCGCGTCTCAAAGGCAGTCTCGACAGGTTTGGATCTCTAGGACTTCAACGAATTTTGAAATTCATCAACTTGTTTCCGTACAAGATAGAGCAACAGCTCATACGACATGGGCCACAATCTAGCTTCTTGGGTTAATTGTGGAGAAAAAAAGAATAATTTCTCTAGGTTGCTGCATAAACTGGCTGTCACGTTCCAGGATCTGACAAGCCCTGAGTTCTTCCTATATAGCTATCCCAAAGAACAGCCAAAGGCTCTTCAACAACTGAAGGTTAACATTCAGACTGACATCAATGCACTGAGGGTTGTGATGGAAAATACCTTAGAAAGGGCACTAATGTTATTTCACTTAGACAATGATTTTTACAAACAAAAATTCGGATTATCGACGAGGTCACCTCAGGGGTGTCTTAGCTTCTATTTTCTTAGATTATCTAGAGACTAGTCTCTCACATAATATTTTCCCTAAATAATCGAAATATTTCCAATATATCGATAATGCTTTATTGATATATCCTTGTAAAACAATATTATTACTTGAGCATGTAAATAAACTAAAGAACATTAAACATACAATCCAATTTACTAATAAAGCAGAAACACTACATTAATTTCTTTCATTTCATGTTAAGTCGTACAGGTAATGACCTAAAACTAAGTGTTTATTGAAAATCAACCAATAAAATTGATGTTATAAACTTCTGTTCACACCATATCAACAAAATAAAATCTGGAATAATTAAAATCCTTCACCATCTTAATTATTTCATATTTAATATGAAAAAGAAAGCTCTAAGAGAAATGAAAGATTTATAGAATTACAAAAGTAAATAATATAAATAGTGTTAAAAAACTAGATACGTAATACTACTTATCAGGTCATTAACAATAACGAATGGAAAGAATTAATCTAAACTTACAATTTGTAGCAACCACTTCAAAATCAATAAGATATAAAATGATATAATAACAACCTAAAACGTGAAGTATATTACAGACTGCAATGTCACAAGAAATACATAAGTGAAACACTTTAGAATTCAAACAGAAAATATGTGAATACAAAAATATCTTTTATGAAACAACTCATTAAATGTATTAGGTCTAACAAATCTAACTATAATATATACTTAAAGAATGCAGGCTTAATTAAGAGAAAGTAATTTTTTAAAGTGAAAAATGTATGTGCATTCATTTTGTAGTCTTCTATGGAACTTGTACCTGTAGGTTAATACAGCGGTTTAACTTTACAAAATGACTGCTATTACAATGTAATATATTTAAAAGCAACAGAGACAAAAACAAAAATGCTAAATGTGGTCAGCTATATTGTGTATCTAGATACAACGGCCGCCAAGAAGTTGCAATTTAAATTTGAAAATTCTCGGTCTTTTGAGCAGGAGTAAAAATTTCTTCCTTGTTTCCTGTTTAGGACTGAGTTTCTAGTTCGTTCTAAAGTCTTCACCTTCTCTTTCAATCCCAGTAGAACGTACGTCTTAGTGGCATTATCGCGTTTCTTATCGCGTGAATTTGATTAAAAAATAATGAAATAAGTGTTCCTGTATTTTCAGTGTTTCTCTCAAGGTATAGTTATAACCAACGTTTGTTATTATTTCGTTTTTGCCACACATACACACGCGTGTACGCGCTTACACACACACACACACACACACACACACACACACACACACACACACACACACACATAAGATTCTATCAGTAAAAACATTTAATTTGATGAAATCCTTTCAAAAGACGAAACACGTAAATAGATTTTTTTCTATTTCGTCGTTCACTTTCCCACTATTAATTTAATATATAAAGTTTATCTATCATATTCTGTTATTGCGTAATTGTTTGTACGCTAGGCTCAGTTCCTATATTCACCAAACAAAACCTGACCTAAATATATATATTATTAATAATAATGATAGTAATAATAATAACAATAATGGTAAAATAATAATGATAATAGCAAAAAGAAGAAAAAGAAAAAGAAAAAGAAATTTATATGGAAGCAAAAGAAACAAAAACTTTATAAGAAATATTTTGAGAGTATAAAATGTGCAACACTTTCTTAATATATACGGGAGCAAAAGTAAAGGTCGCCACCAACATTGCATGGGGAATCATAAAGAAAGCGCCTACTTGCTATATAAAAAGCTGAAACTACAGATTGTGTATAGAAGAAAAATTCCATTTTAAACATAAAAATAAACTGTTAAATAAATAAACCGAATTCTTAGGCAATTCAGGTATATTAATAGGCAATTACTTTATTATATTAAAACAGATTGTAAAAATTATAAATTAACATAAAGTATGATTTTAAATATTCCGATAAAATATTAAAAATTCTTAATAAATATTTAGAAAAGATAAATATTTATCCGATATCTAATAAATTATAAATAATTAGAACACATAAAATTTATATGCGCACATTCCTACACCTGACAGTAAATATTCGAATAAAGAAATACATAAATAACTATAAATAGATAATTAATAATAATTGCAAAAACTAGATGAATAAATAAATAAGATAAATAAATATGCTAAAGGTAATTAAATAAAATAATGATATAAATATATACATAAAAATAAATAATAAATAAAATAAACTTATTAAATAAATAAAATAATGATATAAATAATCACATAAATAAGTAAATCAATAAATAATAGAAGAACAAAATATATGATGAAATAAATAAGACAAATAAATATTTTTACTCAACTATAATTGTAGCAATTGAACAAACTATTATTTTAAATATTACGATAATTTATATGACTGTGTAATAATTTCCTGAAACCAATTGTATCTCCTATCCAATAAGCTGTAAACAGTGTGAACCATCTATTATTTATTTGTTTAAGATTTTCATTACACACATTCATCATATCCATAACAAAAACAAACTTTGATTATATAAAAACGATCTAATCGAACAATTTCACGCTAAGCTAAAAACGTTTTTGATAACATGCTTAAGAACAAATTACAATAAGTTGATACCAAAATTAACATTTTCATGTGACATATTTTGAACATTTTCTGATGCCTATTGACCCACCTCTGATGAGCAGATTTTATATGCAAAGATATAATTTTTAATAATTTTATTATCTCTCTCTCTCTCTCTCTCTCTCTCTCTCTCTCTATATATATATATATATATATATATATATATATATATATATCATAATATGGCAACGATTTTTCTGTTAAGCAAGTTTTACTAAAAAAGGACAGACTTTCTATGTCTATATTGAATTGATCCACCGTCTTTTCTAAACTGCGAATAAACTTTCACAAACAAAAGGAAAAAATATCCGAAATCAAAGCCGTTTAGAAGCTTTTGACTCGCATAAGTCATCTTCGGGAGTGGGGGTTAGAAAAATATAAATCATAAATGTAATACCATTAATAAGGGATTGGAAATTAAAACAAAATTGGATTAAATTTGAAAGTATTTATTGTAATAATTCCTGGGTATTCAAAGTAAAAAAAAAACAAAACAAAAAAAAAAACGTTTAATAATACGAAACCCTTTTGTAAAGCAAACCGAACCTGAACACGAACTAAAATATATTATAATTAGGAAAGCTGATAGCTTGAAAGTAAAAAAGCCATACAGGTGAATATCATCTCCATTACATATACGGTAATGTTAAAATTCATAAATCATACTCAGCTCTATACCATACCTTTATACCAATTAGTTAACGCTTTAAATAAATCATTCATAAAATATTTACCTGCCAAATATATTATTAGTTCTATTAATGAATTCTTTAAATTCCTCCACTCTCATACAGCACAAAATGAAATATTAGCAAAATTAGATTTTGCAAACCTATTTACTAACGTCCCTGTCGATGAAGCAACTGATCTTATTTTAACCAATATCTACCATCCTTCTTCTCTCCCACCTTTAAAAATTTACCTCACAATTAAAAAGAAAACTTTTAAATAGTTTACACATGATCCATTTAATGATCATCTCGCTAATATCAACACCCAGTTGGAAAGTGTTGCGACTGAAAACCTTTTAGGTTTTTCCTTCTTTAATTTTTACATGATACATCTTGCAAACAAAGTATGTAATTAATTAAATAAACTCACTATTTATTTAAGATGCATTGATGATATTTTTATCCAAACAAAAACCGTCAATGATATTATAGAACTTAAAGAATATTTTGAAAAAATTCTGAGTTAAAGTTTACTTGGGAATTAAATATTAATTAGAATGAATATTTTGTAGGTGTACTTATTGATTTTAACGGTCATTACTACTTTCCGTTATAGTGAATCACCCGGTTCTAATCCTTGCTTTCTATAAAAGTGAATGTCCTGAAAAATATACATTTGCTGATTTTAACAATTTAATCTAAAAAGTTAAATTAATCTTCTCATCAATTTTTCTTAAGGAAATAAGAAACATAAAATAAACACTTATTTATCACAGCTTCCCTAATTATATTGCTGACTTCATTCTCACAACAATAATTTTAATATAAACCTGAGTTCTTAAGATGAGATTAATAACAATGCCATGAATATATTCTACAGAAATTAAACGAACTACAATAACAAAAACGATGAAATAGCAACAAAAATATAATACATATATATATTAAAGCTGTTGATATAAATACACATATTAGATATATCCATTATTATCAAAAATTTAAAACCAGTAACTTGTTCCTCAAAAATAATATTTCCCAACCCACAATATAATATTGTTTATGAATTTATTTGTCCAAATGGAGATTGCATGTCCGTAAATAATAAACAAAATTTGTTTTATATAGGTTATTCAGCAAACACACTTTCCTGCAGGCTTACATACCATTTATGTGAACAACAGGCAATTGAACACTTTAGCAAGCACCACAAGAACTATAATTCCTCTCTAGCAATACTAAAATACAATAACAAATCAATAAATAAAATAAAAAATAAGGATCATTCAGGCTATTTATATTGATCAAAATCAACCATTCATTAATAAAAATAACAATATTTCTCATGCTTCTATTCTTCAATGTATTAAAAAGTGCACGACATTGCATGTAACTGATACACATTACCATTTCACGTTGTTGACATGATTTTCTGCGTATTGATTTATCGGAGTCAATTTCAAACAAAAAATATAACGACACTTTCAAAAATATCATTGGCGGTGAAGCTAATGATTTCTCTAGTTGTCAGCTGTTAAAAGCTGTCAACTTTATATTTAAATTTTGTAAATGCCTCAAATTTCAACTTGCGAAAAGAAAAAAGAAAAGTTGGAATTATTGACTCGAGTTATTAATAGCTGTATCATTGGTGTATGTTGTCTCCAAGAAGACAAAATTAAAGGACTTGATATTAATATCAGAGTTAGACAGCACAAATTTGACAGCTTTGAAAACAATAAATATTATACAAATGGTTTTGTTATCAATACCAAACGGAAGAATAACATCCATAGATATTGGACGAACAAACATAATAAACATTCAACAACAACATTAAAGTTCTTTTAATGTCAATAAAATTCCATTATTCCCTGTAAAAAAAAAAAAAATGAAGACCTTGGAAGAATTGTTTTGCGAGTTAGTACAGAACACAGAGATTTGAAGAGAAATGATAGTTTTTAAAAAGTTACTGAAAGTGAGAAATCCCAATGATTTGCATTGTGCCCTCAAGTCGAAATTTTTTTTATGATGATGATTTAAAAAAATAACAATTTGAAACACTTAAGATTTTCTTTCTGTCATACTACTTTTTCGGCTTGAAGAAGATTCAAGTCGAAAGCTTCGACACAGATACGTTTTGTATCTGCAGCAGCCAGGTTTGCGGAAATATTATTTTGCAGTTTGGAAAAAACGAGGGATAAATTCAATAATCAAAGAAAATTTAATACATATATATATGTATGTGTGTATGTGTGTCTGCACGTGTGCGTGTGTGCGTGTGTGTTACTGTATTTTGCATTGCAGACAGTCAAGTTTAAAACCTCTTTTTCTAATATTAACAAAGAAAATATACTTAAAATTTTATCAAATTACGTTAAAAATGCTCAGTAATATGCCGACTGAATCCATCTCAAAGTAACACAAAATATATATAAACTTCAATACTGTAATTTTGTAATTTCCTTAATATCTTAATTTCGTCATCAAGTGTTTCAGTATTGAAAGAGAAAAGGATGAAAAAGGAAAATGAGACTTTTAATAAAAAAACAATTCGGGAAGAGATAAGTCTGTGCCTATTTTACTCCTTTTCGAGCGTAGAGTGAAAAAGTGTAAGAAGCATTTGCGTCTCTGGGGGGCAGAAGATAAGGTCTAAGTAAGAAAGAAAGACAGAATTGGCGAAAGGATGAAAGATTGATGAACGCTAACACATCCCCTAACGGCAGAAAAATTACAACAGTGCTGCCTTTGAAATGTTTATTAGATCTTGATTCTTCAACTGAGAAGGCGCCGGCACGCCTTCAAAATATTACATACGCACGTACATACATAAATATATACAAATATACAGAAAGAAAGAAAGATAAGATATAAACACATGTCGATATATAGGATTTCAAACTTGTGTTACAATTGCATATTGGTATTAACTCAAATAGTAAGAAGATTATGTTGCACCATAGTCAATCTGCTTGCCTTAAAAATGAGGATTGAAAATCCTTGCTGTTCTGTGAGTTTAAACACTGATTTCTTTTACTTGAAATGATGTAATTATTTCAGCCACAAAGCAAGATCATTTACTAAGCGTAACTTGCCACAAATATACAAGGATGTCGCGCCTAGTAAAGATCGAACACACGGTGAAGTATGATTGATAACCACTACACCACAGTGAAAAGACTCTGTCTATATTTAATTATAAGTCAATTCGAATACATTCTTCAGCTTTTATGCGCGCTATCGCTTCAGGATCTAAGCGATAATAGCTCTCCACAACTTCCTCTCTTTGGAGAGCTAAATAATCATTGTCTTTTTAATATCTCTCACATTCCCTGTTCTGTCAGCCATCTATACAGGCTCGTTTGGTATGTTACTGTTTTCCTATGATCGTCTTACCGTTAATATGTCCCGTGAGTCTCAAATTCTTAAAACTCACTTTATTATCTGTTCTAGAAGTTTCAATTTTTCTGATTCAATTTGTCTTTTTGTTTTTACAAATATAATTATATATATATATATATATATATATATATATAGGTTTTCAAAAAGCATAAAATAACGTTTATTGAAAAACACAAAAAATATTGTCACGCAAGAAAATCTGTTATGGATCAAATTGCATTTATCAGCTAATCAAAAAGTTAAAAGGAAAAATCATGTAAAAGGCCTTGGAAAATTTTCCTCTCTGTATCTTTTTTACTGTTTTCCGTCTTTGTAATTTTAATTAAAAATATTTTGATTCCTTCGTATTTTATTTTTCTTTTGAATTCTTTCTAAACTTCGTACTACTTGAGTAAAGATAGTAACGTGATTTCTAAATATTTACCATGTTCCCTCAAATCTAACCCGGGCCTATAATCGAGGAACATCGAACTCATTAGGACTGACAACTTCTAACAATCGGACAAGGAAAATAAAAGAATTCCTGTGATAACGATCATCATCATAATAGGCGTGGCTGGAAACGGACAGTTGGTGAGTAGTGAAACAACAAAGTATTTCGCAGAAGCAACATATGTGTCAGCTGCCAACTGACGAAAAGAAGAAAAAAGAATCAGAGCAAAAACATCACGTGCAACATAAAATATACACCGACTAAATCCGGACAACGTCTACAGAAAAGTTTCAAATATCCTCGTTCCATAGAATAGTGAGAAGAGTAGGTATTAACCTTGCAGCTCTTTTAAGTATTAGTGTCTTTTAAAATTTTATTTTAAATTTCATGTTCAGTCTTCTCAGTTTGAAAATTGGTAGAATTATCGCATTGATTCTTCAAAACGTTTTTTTCCTCAGTCTGTAGTATTCTCAACATCAGTCTATAGGACCACACCGTTGCTTTATCTGTAAGCAAATTGTCCAGTATCCACTGCCAATATAGGAAAATAGACAAGACACAACAGGTCACAACTTACTTCTTTGATTCCAGTGAAATTCTCCCATCTTTTAAAACTTTGCTTAGTTTTTAGAAGGCAACTTTTGCTATTCCTATGCGTTTTCGGTTTTCTGTGTTGTATTTTCCGCTATCTGTTTCTACACTACCCAGATAGTTACATTTTTGTATTTGCTTGAACCCCAATACATAAGTCAGACATTCGATTGTGCCTCTTGCTTACGACCACACATTCTGTTTCATTATGTTTCATAGTCTTTTTTCTCATTTTCCTTTGCTAACTTGTCTAACAGTTCGTTCAGCTTTCCTTCCGAGTCTGCTATAAACACAGAATTATCTGCGTAACTTACGTTAAGATTATAAATCCTTGTAACACTTTTATTTCTCTTAGGATTACTTCAAAATATATGTTAAATAAATTTGGTGAGAAGACGCATCCTCGTCTTACTTATCTTTCAAGCTACTCAACTCTTTTTCTATCCGCATTTAGGTGGTTTGTACACCAAAAACTGAAAAGTCAGAAAATAATCATTTTTCTTTTTCGCTGATGAAAGTTGGAGTGGTTGCATCGAAGATCATTTTTCAACATGAAAACGATTGAATTATATTTGTTTATTTAACTATCATTTATTTATTAATCATTGTTAAATTGTTGGGTTTTATTTTCTTTCTTTTAATTCTTTTAAATTATTTTTTTTTTCACTTTTTCACCAACTATAGAATAATTAATGATTTATCTTATTCATAATTATATGACTTTTACAAATGTTCATTGAGATTCATGCAAGAACTTTTTTAACGATTTTCTGTTAAACATTATTGTCGACTTGTTGCTGGATACTCTTTGCCCATCAATCAAGTGTCTGCTACCATATTAGTAAAATTTTAAAAAATTGTATATTAATTTATTCAATTTAACGGTGTCTATGTGGTGCTTATTGGTGTCATCTTGCCAATATGGCATCGACCTGCTACTTGCAAACCTGCGTGTATCGTAATGAATAGAAAAAATAAACCATGTATTTGTTCCAAATGGTGAATGGGCGTTGTGGTGCAGTGAACGAATTCTAGTTGAATTCGTTGCATTCACTTACGCGCAAATACCCTTGGGAAAGGTATTAATCCGTTGCTTTTTCCTTTCAGCTATTGGTTAAATAGCAGGACAGATTGGGTTCCATAGCCCTGGTTGGTAACCAGTCTACCGCAGAAAGTAATGGCAAACTACTACGGGAAACTCTTCTGCCCAGTCAGTGTATCACGTATGGCAATTAACTGACTGGTGAATCATAACTGACAGGGTCAGTGCAAGGTTCTCGTGGGCCCTGAATCTATAGTATGGACCGCCACGGATCTATGATACGGGGTTACTCACTCTACTGCATTTTAATTTTCATCAGGTAGTATTCTTATAAAATACAAATTTTATAGAAACCTAATTATGTACATAATGGATGATATGCACTATAGTTGAATAGTTCAACTAGAAAAAGTGAAAATAAATACTATGTATCTAAATACAAATTAGAGACATGTCATAATAGATCATTCAATTTTAAATAAATCAACGATGTTTTGTAAAAAAATTTCACACCAATAATTTTAACACATTCAGCTTTATTGATAATAAATAGTGATTTA
Organism: Ascarosepion bandense; assembly: GCA_037127315.1. NCBI lineage: Eukaryota > Metazoa > Mollusca > Cephalopoda > Sepiida > Sepiidae > Ascarosepion > Ascarosepion bandense. The sequence continues at coordinate 298,987 of JBBBDQ010000789.1, read as the reverse complement.
GAGGAAAAGACATAGAAAAAAATCTGCGAAAATTTATTATCCTTTAATAATAGTCAGTTCTGTTTATTTTCACATGCAACGTACAAATGTAGGTAGAAAAAAAAAAGCAAATGTTGATAAGGTAGCCAGGTTCATAAAGTAGGATCTGTGGCCTTCAATCAGACAACTCTCCTACCTCGTCGGTGCTTCGGTTGGTTGTACACACCGGTTCTGATAATAGATGATTGATCAGAACCACTATGAGTTATTATAATACACATTCTATTGCTTTTTTCAATAAAATTTTAACCTTTTTATAAAGGCATCATCTATGGTTAAGTAAGTGCTCCAAATTTGTGGTCTTTCTTTAGGTTTAGTTAATATCTATGATGAAATACCTGCACTTGACACACTTTTTGCTTTATTCTCAGTTTCAAATTCAAACGGATTGATTTATTACAAAATTTTAAATGATACGTATTTTATTATCATTATTGTGAAAATTTAGTTTTTTAGTGCGTTTTAAATATTTTAGATCTCCTCACAAAAAATCAAGATATATATATATATATATATATATATATATATAGCTGTAAATATTCAACAAATATTCAGTACAAAAACACCGTCTTAAAGTTTGCTTAAAATAAGAGATATCATGAAAGTTGAGAAAATACGTTTCTAATTTCCAGATTGACTAAAATTACTCTTGGAAAACTACTTGAAGCTATTCCAATTTCCAATTAACAATCAGCAAACCTTGTACAGCGGCAAGTATTATCTCCCTTCCCAACAATACCAAGGTTCACGATAAAAGCAAAAAACTGTTTTTTCGCTAATCAAATACAGTATGTTGTAAATGGTTATAAAATGCATTGTTCTTTACTGTTGAAGAGCAACATTTCAGCAGAATTTGTTTTATTGATAATCTTGAAAAATACCCTTTATTGTTGACATACTTACTTTCTGCTGGAGGCTGCCAAACATTTAATCCATATTCTAAAATTTTATTTAAAAAAGAGGTGTTACTTTCTTTCTACTATATCAAGAAAGGTAATTTTTGCTTTCATTTTCTAAGAGTTGTCTTAATTTGAATAGTATTGATTCTAAATCTAAAGCTGATTCAAACTTAAATTACTTTTTTTATGTCCCAATGGCTACGATAAATGTTTAATAGTGACTGAAAAAACTGAATCGGAAGTAAAAAGGGAGGGTGTTTTGATTTGCTAAATTTTTCTTTCTGGAAGTCAAAGCAGCTTCATGAACCCACGCAATTTTTTTACTTCTTCCCTTCTCTAAATCCCGTCTATCTTCAAAGCACTTGTTTCTATTTCTCTCTCTCTCTCTCGTCTCTCCCATTTTTCCTAAAACTCTGCCTCTTTCCAAAATGTTCTGTTTCTTTCTTTCTTTCTTTCTTTCTTTCTTTCTCATTTTTTCCCAATCAAAGAACTACTTAATAATAAGTAGAACTGCAACAAAGGAAAGTTTTTTTTTCTCTTGGCAATAATTCTTTTGACAAAGACTGCAACATATAAAATAGTTAAGGATTTCTTTACTGAAACGAAAAACTCAATCTGTCAGTAATTTCTACGCAGCTGAAATTAAAGTGACGCGAAGATGTTTTTTTTGCAGTTTTTGGTTCTCAAAGGAGATTTTCTTTGTCGACACTCACTTCATATATAAACTTTTACGTTTCCTTTTTATTTTCAGTTGTAAGTACATTAATTCAACTTCATTATTATGGATATTATTTGTTGCCTGTTAAAATATCGAGAATAACAATGATCAAAGGATCAAATATGTATCTTTCAGTGCTAATATTCGAAATATAAACACACCGACGCACGCACACACACACACGCACACACATACGCAAGAAAAATATGATGAACATTACAGTATGTTATGATACAAAGACACACTTTTTAAAAATCACCCTACGTTTTATGTAAAGATAAATTCCTTTATATTTTATTCTCAACGCTCACTACCGTAGACTATAATTTTACCTCGGATGATTATTTCTATCTAGATTATTATTATTATTATTATTATTATTATTATTATTATTAGTAGTAGTAGTAGTAGCATTAATGTGTTGAGAGAGCAGCACTCCGAAAGTAAAGCTGGAGTATTATTATTGTTACTGATATTGCAAAAGCGATTACTGTTGTAAAACACCAGATATGTTCTGTTTTATTACAATGATCATGCAGGATATTTCCACTATAGTGATTTAACTTTTGATTTTTATATGCAGTAATGTTTTCTGCGATATAAATTGCTTTTTTTAAAAAATAATATATGTTACTTTCAACATGTTTAAATACACTGAAACCTTTTTTCTGGAATATGAATAGCTGAAATGATGGTGGGGGTAGAGGGTATTTAATTTATCCATTAAGTGTTTTATTTTGTCACTACAGTAAACAAAATTTTTAAACCTCTGTAGAAAATAAAAACTTCTCAAACTATTTTTCTCAAAATCTCGCAGAATTTGTTTGAAATTAACTTGGAAGCACACACACACTCTCACACATGCACAAACACTCACACATACACAGTGACACACAGAGTTATATGCGTGTTGGCACACTATTTTGCAATCTTGCGTTCACCTTACACATTGGCGCTCGAAAAAAAGGAAAGAGAATATTTTAGTTTGAAGTATTAATTATTGTAATTTGCTATGAATACTTGTTCAAGCAAATCTCAGAAACCAAATAATTTAAAAGGCAACATAATTTTATCCTTGAGGAACATGCAATGTGCAAATGAACGGTTAGGATTAGGAACAAGGATAAAGCGACAGAAGTTTTCAGCGTTACATTAAAAATCATTTTCTTTCTAAATTTTTTAGTTTTCAAGATTTTGAATTCCGTTATTTTATTTTCCATTCTTTCTTTTAAAAAACGAATTGCTAACACAGATAACATGACTGTCTCGTGACTGCCAAGGCATACCATACTTGGTGGGGTCGCGTAAAAATTCAGATGATCGCGAATGCAATTGAGAATTTTAACTATATATACTAGATTAAAAAAAAAAAGACAAATCAATATTAAGCTAAGTTTGAATTTCATTTTGCTACGGTAAAAACATTGCATTTGAAAAGATTTTTCTGCATTTTTTTAACCCGCATATTTTCGCAAATTTTATCATAAAATTTAAGTAATAAGTTCTGGATTTAAGTATAAAGATATCGCAAAAATCACAGATTTTTTTATTTTTTAAAATCATATATTTCTTATTAACAAAGTTGATTCTGAATTTTTTTTTAAACTCTGTAGCTTGTGCTGATTCTTCTTATTTATTTGGATTCATTTGCAACTGTTCCCGAATCGTTAATCCTTAACTAACAAAAAAAAAAAAAAAAAAAGAAAGAAACGAAAAGGTATGTAATTAAGTTCCCCCGAAACAATAAGTAAATACGTTTAAAGAGAAGGACATATCTCAGTGACGGTGCTTCTTCCGTCGAAAAATCGCCAATGTTTGATTTTTACCAGAAGTGTGCGTGGTTCCGCAAACAGAGAAGAACATTGTTTTTACAACACAGGGTGTAGTAGTGGTGTTGGGGACTCACTCTTTTAAGCGATTGATTCAAAGTTTTGAGAAAACTAGTAAAACGTCGAAAATTTAAACCAAACTTTTGTAGGCCCACATTTGAAATCCAACTTTTCCCGAGTAATAGTTTTTTTCTCGTTGAAACATCTTGCTAAGAGCATCTCCTAATTTCAGACACGAAAATATTTACCAATTAATATATATAAATATTCTGTCGTAATTGACTTGTATGAAAATGTAGAATCCTTTTGTTGAAAATTAGCACATGTTTCAATATAAAGTCATATCTTAATAGATGTAAAACATTCCGCTTTTGATGCAGAGTCCTTCAGGCTAATTGAACTTCACATATAAATTGACCCAGTCACGTCAAGGCAAAAGAAAAAAATCGCTTCATGTTTTCATTTTAACATAGCTATCCTTCGAGACTTCTCGTCTTATAAACCAATTTGTTAGTGCAATGATTCCGATACTTACTAGGTATCATAAAACTTTGGCTTTGTGCCAGACTATGCTATAAAAATATTAAATTTGAAATTAATATTCATATGATGCACTTCTATTATAAAATAGGGAGGGATCCAAAGGTGATATGAACTAAAGTTGCTTTTCTTACAACCTACCTGGAAAATAGACACCCGTTTATAAATCGGAAAATTAGATCAAATGTAATACATCTTAACATTCAAATTCACAAATAGAAATTATATGTAAATAGAGAGAGAGAGAGAGAGAGAGAGAGAGACCAACCAACTAACGAACCAGTCCACCAAAAAATCACATATCGACAAGAAAACATCAGTTGTGATTAAATTCAGATTGTTTGACAACCGATGCAACATTATCATTATTTTATTTGGCTGTGACGACATGGTTGGACAGGAAGAGAATTCTAATCACTTTTTAAAATAATTACTGTTTTTCTTTTCTTTTTTCAGTTTACATCTCATTTACTATTGATTCATATTTCAGCATTTCAACACACACACACACACACACACACACACACACACACACACACACACACACATATATATATATATATATATATATATATATATACACATATATATATATATAAAAAGGAAAAATTATCTTAACCGATGCGTTTCGTCGTCTGAGAGACTTTATGCATTGCATTTGCCTTGATTAAATTTTCCTTTTGTCTTTATTTATATTACTCATTTACAGATATATTCTTTGAAATTAGATACAACCCCACCACATCATACACACATACACCCCCGCCACATATATATATATATATATATATATATATATATATATATATATTGTAAAGAGAGAGAGCGAGAGAGAGTAAACTATCTATGGACCCATATCTATTTATATATATATCAATTCTTAACAGCTAATGAATAATGAAAGAGCAACACAAACTTAACACTTTCATATCTATCTATCTATCTATCTATCTATCTATCTATCTATCTATCTATCTATCTAGAGTGCGATGGATGAATAGTTGTCTAAATTATACAAAATGAATATAATACTGATATCTCATTTTAACAGTTATATGTACCAAAATTACACAAAAAATCTTGAAATACTAAAAAGTAAATTTATTCAACAAATTTGCCATTGGCTTCAACTACGGCTTCCGAACGACTTCGGAATCTCCTGATTCTCTTCTCGGTGGTATCCTTGTTTAATTTGGTGAATTCTGCTATAATCCTTACCTTTAGTTCATTTTTATTACAAGGAGTTTTGTTGGTTTCTTGCTCCACTGCGCTCTACACGTAATAATCAAGGGGATTGCAGTCTGGAGAGTTATGTGATCAAATGTAAGGGGTGACGTGGTCACAGCAATTGTCGGACATCCATGACTGGGTTCTCCAGCTTTCGTGGCTTGGTGTAGAGTCCTGTTTGCAGGCATAGAGTCTTCTAGTAGCCACCCTCTTAACATAGGGCAGCAATACCTCTTCGAGTACGTAATGTAAACCTCTGTGTTGTCTGAGGTCCTGTGGGAAGATGGATGAAGGCATAACATCGCCATCACTTGTGATCACTTTAAACACATTCATAATCATCATTAGGCTCATTCAACTTTTTGCGAATCCTCTGCGCAGTCACCCAAACACTCTGAAATGCTCGCATTGAAGCTTCCGGCGCAAATGCCTAGCAGTATTGCTTGTTGTTTCTAAATTTCTGGAGGAGTGGATTGCGTCATGGTGCATTTCATACAGACAGTGCCCACCTGACCCCCCTATACTGAGCAGTCGACAAATAAAAACAAACTACATGCATGCGTGAAATTAAAAATATGAAATAGAGACAATTCAGCCATCACACCCCGTTGTATATATATATATATAACAGTGGTGACTAAGGTCAATATATCGATATTCTGTGAACGCAATGATCGAGCCATCTATATTTGACATACACTTTATTCCTGATACTTTCACTCACAAATATAGCATACATAAAACATGAACATTTCGCAGTGTTTGTGTGTCAATCTGAGGACAGGACAGTGCAGAGGATTCGGAATGAGTTGGATGAGTTTAATGGTGATTACAAAGGTACAGCAGCTCCTCGGAATACTCGTTCTGATTGTTTTGATAAGAAACCGATTCTCGAATTTGTTCGTGAGGGCCTCAATCTCAACGCAGAGGACTATATCAAGTGGCTTAAGAAGGTAGTGCTGCCCTGGGTCAAGAGAGTGGCTTTTGAAAGACATTACGTGCGACAACAAGACTCTGCACCATGCCACACAAGAAGAACCCAGTCATAGCTGTTAGACAATTTCTGCGACCAGATCATCCCTTACATCTGGACACCTAACTCACCAGACTGCAAAGCTCTTGATTATGATGTGTGGAGCACAGTTGATCGAGAGATCACAAAAATTCTTGTAAGGCAAAATATGAACTAAAGACAAGGATTATAGCAGCATTCACCAACTTAAACAAAGAGACCACCCAGAAGAGATGCAGGAGATATCGAAGTCGTCTGGAGGCTGTGACTGAAGCAAACGGAGATTTTATTGAAAAAATATACTCTTTAGTACTTCAAGATATTTTTATGTAATTTTGGTAAATATAACTGTTAAAATGAGATATCAGTGTTATTTTTATTTTTGCATAATTCAGACGGTAATTTATCCATCTCACCCTGAGTGTGCGTATATGTGTATGTGTGTCTGTGTATGCGCGTGTGCTCAATTGTGTATTTGGGCAGCAATCCCTTTCTAAAACAGATTTCATTGAAGACACTACGATTAAGCTTTATTCTTAAATTTTTCTTGCATTCGTACAAGTTACTTTTTGGGTCAGTAAAAACTAAAAACTGTCCAGACTATCTGTAGATCTGCGCTTTAAAGCTATTAGCCATTATCAAAGATGATTTATATATATATATATATATATATATATATATATATATATATATATAAAGAGGTCCTCTCAGATTATAGCGCCATTAGGACCCATTTAAACTCTCACAGCGACTTACCATTTTTTTTTTCAATATACACCGTCTGAATTAACGGGATTGTCATGTCAGATTTTGATCCCCGCTCGCCGTGCCAATTTTTAAAGAAAGTAATTCTAAAATTAAATTCTACAAGTAACATTTGCCTAAAACTGCTGCTAATTGCGTCATTCTTTATCATTACATATCTTCAAACGACTAACGCAAAAATCAATTTTTTCAAAGGTATTTTGCAAAACTCTCACGACTTTCAATATTTCAAATGAAAAATATAACTCTATTTGAAAATGAAAGTAAAAATAAATTGTTGCAATAAATTCTAATAAAAACTATAAATTTATTGTTAAAAGTTACATAATTACGGTCTACTGAATTTAATTTCATCTGTTGTCTTGATAAACCTAATCACGTTTGAAATGTCGCATTTAACAAGGAATTTTAAAAACTTTTAAAAATTTCACTTTAAAGTACAATAAAAATATAATTTACATATCCAATTTTATGGAGATACTTTTTTACTCACACACACACAAACACACACACACTGCGGATGACTATATATATATAGTCATCCGCAGACATATCTGTTTCGCTGTATCACAGCTCATCAGTACGCTTAGACAGCCGATTGCTTTTTACCCAGGATTGAAACCCGACCGAATTGGTGTCAGTCGGCGATTATATATATATACCCACTGAAGCTGAATAGTGGACGGACAGGTCCGCCTAAGAAAAACTGGATCCGGGATGCTTAAAGTTGCATGATTATTGACAAAGCTAATTGACAACGTGACAAAGCTAATTGACAACGTAACAAAGCTAATTGAAAAAATGACTTTATATATATATATATATATATATATATATATATATATATATATATATATGTGTGTGTGTATGTGTGTGTGTGTGTGTGTGTGTGTGTGCGTGTGTTTGTGAGTGCGTATGCGTGTGTAATTATCTGTGTATAGTGCAACCAGTCAAATAAAAATGCATGGCTTTTTACATTTAAAATAAAATTCCTGTGTATAGGGCCATCCCCTATTTGTTGCTTAAAAAACTGATAATATCAATTCTCACTATAATCAAGTTTATACGGTAATGCCAACAAAACATTATTTCAAATAGGTTATATTGAAATTAAAAGAAAATTAATGCCTATTTTTAGTAATTTTTTATTAATTACGTATAATATATCCCACATCTGGATAAAATTTATGGAGAAACTGTCCAAAGTTTATAAGGCTTTTCACGCACATTGGTATCGTTTGAAAGTGAGATAAATAATCTATGTAACTAAAAACAAATTTGTTTTGACTTAATGGGACTATAATAATAATATTTGATTAAAATTTATTTCATTTTTAACGTAAAGATTATTTAGCTAGGAATTTTAGATGTATGCATTAAATCGCATATATATATATATATATATATATATATATGAGAACAAATGTCCATTACTTGTAATTACTTTTTGTGGAAATTTATCTATATTTTTATTTGCAAAAAGGTACTTTTATTTGACAATTGTTTTATACATAAGTGCAAATAAATCAACTTTAATTCGAACTTTATTTGTAAATTCTATCTATCTATCTATCTATCTATCTATCTATCTATCTATCTATCTATCTAACAGCTAGGTAATTCTGCCGACTTCTTTATGAACGCACTTACAACGACAGACACAAACTGTTCAAGCATATATATAAATATATAAATATATATATATATATGCTTTTGTATATATATATATATGTGTGTGTGTGTGTGTGTATGTGTGTATGCATGTATCTATGTTATTATATCTGACTATAATACAAAAAATCCTTCTTCTTTCAACGGTCCCATAAATAATAAAAGCGATTGAAATGCATGTCATTATCATTAAACATCCATTGAAAATTCTTATATCATTTCCCACGTTTCTTATTCATTTTAGAACAAGTTCAAACGACACTTTTGAACTGAATTATTTTGAAGTAACGACGATCCCTGTTGTCATGGGAAAGTGTTTTCAAACTTGTTGTCTATCTGGAGATCTGCGCCCTCAATTTTCTTTATTCTGTTTCAACTAAAAAAAACTGTATGAATCATCAGTGAAAAAAAAAAAGATTTATTTCTGTGTCAATCATTGATTGATAAAAAAAAGTTTGACTATGATCCCCTTAAACATTTTGCATCTATCGATACAAAAAATAGAAAGTAAAGCTCTAAAAGTAATTTTTCCGTCACAATGAATATTAGAAACTCGGTCCCCTCCGTGAAAATCGGAGATTATTGTAGATTACGAGCCTGGACTCTAATAAATTTTAAAGTTATCAAAACCTTCCGGTGCTTTTTTTCCCGTTAAATTGTATCGTCCAAGTACATAAGTAATTTGCTAGATATTAAAAAGTATCGATTAAAAGTAGGTTGTGACAGAGCAGTATTCAGAAGAGAAAATGAAAACAGGCGCGAATTTCAAAAAGGGGACGTTATGTAATTAACGATTTTTGAAGTTAAACATACTAATTAGTGTAAAATGAATAAACCAAAGCCATCGTTTGCTAGAAACTAGCCGATTCATTTTTAATTCAACAGCCGCACAAAGTATTATTGAATGATATAACAGTCGACGCTAAACAGTTAAGCAAAGAAGAATTCTAGGTGAAGACAATTCCCTAGTTAGTGTTTAGGTCTAAAAATAATGCTTTGTAAGTATATTTCCTATAATAATGCAAAACAAAACAGTGGTTTGATATGAATGAGTGCACAGGAAATCTTTTCATCAAAACCGGGATCTTAAGTCAGAATATGCACCGTGACAAAAAGATATTCTAAAATGCTTTTTAAAATGTTTGAAGTTAAAGTACGCAATTAGTGGGAAGTTATTTGAGACAAAGTAGAAGAAAAGTTAGAATTTATATTTTATTCTACTTGATTTTCAGGTGATACACGTGTTGATTTTATACGATATTAGTTGGCGCATCTTTTATGCCAGTTGACGATATAATTGAGTTGTTTAATTCTGTGCGAAGCTGTAGTGTAATACCTTAAAAGATTAAAACAATTTACAAAACATGTTGAATACACATGACTTTGCCCAAAGATCGTGAAATTTAAATTAGGTACTTTAGTTTTATCTGATACATTCGTCTATCTTATCTCTAGTAAAGAGATAGGCTGTTGGTACATGTTCAAAATAATCAGTAATCGCATATTATCTTACAAATTGGTCATAATTATGTCAGCACACACATAAGTACACACACAGATACATACAAACGCACACATATACACATAGATAGATAGATAGATAGATAGATAGATAGATAGATAGATAGATAGATAGATAGATAGATAGATAGATAAGTATACTTGGTATATCAATAAGTTCATGCTGAAAATAGCATTTTACAAATATTTATTTTTCAACATAATTTATTTTCTTGTAAATGCACTTAACGGTAAATATTTAATTTATCACATGCATTGAACGTTAGGCAGTTAAAAATTCGAATCAAAATGCAGCCCAAAACGTGGCCTGTTTATAGATAGATAGATAGATAGATAGATAGATAGATAGATAGATAGATAGATAGATAGATAGATAGATACAATATTAAAAAAAACTGGATACAAAAATTTGTTAATTTCTTATAAGTTATAACATGTTATAACACAATATAAGTTATAATATAACAAAAGTTATAACATAAGTTCCTTAATATTAGAACAAAACAGTAATTTCGTCGCTAAGATGAAAAAATACGCAAATTTAAAAAAAATGTTTATATGTGTGTGTGTGTGTGTGTGCGTGCGTGTGAGAGAGAGAGAGAAAGAGAGAGAGAGAGAGGGAAACAGAAAAAGAGGGAGAGAAAGAGGGATATAAAGGGGCTGAATGAAGCGAGTGTGCCAAGATAAAGAAAGAACGAAGGAAAAAAGTGAAGAATGAAAGAAATGAAAAGGCATTGAGGAAGTGGGGTTGGGAGAAGGAAAAGTTATTTGGGACATTCAGATTTGGAGATGGGAATCCCAGACAGGTTCATCACACGAGGTGGGGTTACGACGGATGGCAGGCACCGGATCACTTAAGAAAAAAAAAAAAAAAACGACCTACAAATAGACATCTCCCGAAATACAGCCAGACGCACTGACATATGCATGTGGGAGTTCTGAAGTCTGTGTGTTTGCATGTATGGTCATGTTCGTGTGTGTATTTGTATGTTCGTGTTCATGTGTGTGTGTATGTATGTTCGTGTGAGTGTGTGTGTAATGACCATATACTGCTCAACTACTCATTTCAGTAAATTTCCGATGCGCAAAAACTGCGGGCATGGGTTCTTTGCATTTTAATGAGCAAGCTGCACTGCATCCGTGAATTAACTTTGTGTTCTATAATGCATACGCGCGCTCACACTTACCCCTCACAATACCTATCTATCTATCTATCTATCTATCTATCTATCTATCTATCTATCTATCTATCTATCTATCTACCTTATTACTTTCAACGTTATATCCATTGGATACAAGTGTTAAGGTAGTAGACACCCCTAAAAGTATGTCACACATTTTCTTTATCAAGACTCTCGAATACACAGACCGGTAAAAATAAATTTACACACTGGCCGACAGACCTTTCTTTATACTGTTTAAAAACAGGGATGTCTACTCAGACACGTGTATTCGATAAATATTACGTTCTTAAATAATAAATAATATTGAATTATAAAAAGATTCATTAATTCCTTAGTAATAAATACATACATACATACATATTTATTTAATATTCAAATAATTGTTTATCTCTCTCTCTATTTCTCTCTCGCTTATATTTATAGTTATATAAAAGATTTGATAAATACAAAAACGTTTTTCTAATACGACTGTTCTGATTATTAACGTGCACACATTAAACATACACAGACATACACACACATACACAGATTATATTTTCATACATCCACGTACCTAGGTAGGTATACATTAATATCTCTGAAGACTAACAATGAAAAAAACCTTTATTTTACACATTTTTATTGCGTGCATTTCACTTAAATTTAGTAATGAACATATATCAAAGATTTTACCATGTATAATTCAAATCAAAGTTTAGCTAATATGTCAAGTGATGATATATATATAAGACCTAAACATGCTCTCTCTCTCTCTCTATATATATATATATATATATGTGTGTGTGTGTGTGTGTGTGTGTGTGTGTAAATGTACACAAACTCACATACACGAGCTAATGCTGAAAAGTTAGACCCAATTCCTAAAATTTGTTCAAAACCTAACACTTGATTTTGTGTGAGAGGTAGCTTCTTGATTAAGGCGAAGATTTTTCAACATCGCGTATACACTCACGCACACACACACACACACACACACACACACACACACACACACACACACACACACACAGGCAAACACACACATAGGAACAAATAAACTCGTTTGAGAAACTGTACATTGTTTTCAGGAATAAATACTTCCTACGTCAAAAAAATAGATGTTGGCTGTAGCGCTGTGGATTTATATATTTGTGAATTTGCTGCTAAAACAACATTTTTAACCTGTTGCTGCTAAGTGGCAGCCAGGTGCATAAGTGAATTCCACCATGAAAAAAAAAAAAAAATTTAAAAGGACGCTACTAAATATTAACGAAAACCAAACAGTGGTTGTGATCAAAGTTAGGCGGTGAGAAATATTGTTCATCGGAGACAAAACTTTATAACTAATAGAAAATAGGTTTTCTATCTGAAAACTTGCTCTTGCCAACAGTGCTGTGGGTGTCTTTGAAGTCGTTATAATTTCCATGCAAATAAGAAGCATCACTTCAGTGCATCCATTTACTATAAACAATAAACTTTAAAAAATGGCTTTTAAATAAATATATATATATTTTATATATTTTATGCACACAATTATAAATATGCACACACACACACACACACACACACACACACACACACACACACATATATATATATATATATATATAATATCGCACATTGAATGCTGGTGCTAATAAATTAGTGCTCGATGTCTAATAACAGAAGATCCATAATTTATATAAAAATATATATATACATTTTTTTCTCACTGGGAGCACAACTGAGTTTCATAAAGGATGTAATCATCAGGTGCTGATTGGATTGTGCTCCCGGTGAGTATATATATATATATATATATATATATATATTTGTAGCCATTCACTATCATTTAAGAAGCAGAAGTGCATAGTTATAACAAGTATTGTTTACGTCTAAAAATATCGGAGGATAACGTTTATCTAATAGAACAATTTCAGATTAGCTGACGTTTCGTAAAAACAACTTTCAAAAAGAAGAAATTTAAAATAAGTTGAATTAAGTTTTTATGTAACGTATTTTTAAACAGTTAGTTAAGTGCCATACGTGATATACGCTTGGGCGATCATGTCTCAAAAGAGACATCACTGACTGGGCAGAAGATTATCCCTCAGAAGGTTGTCTTTACTTTCTGCGGTAGACTGGTTGCCAGCAAAGTCTATAGAACCCAATCTGTCATGTTATTTAACCCATAACTAGAGGGAAGAGACGGATTAATATATTTCCCAAGGGTATTGCGCTTAAGTGAATGTAAGAAATTCAATTAGAGTTCGAACTCGGCTTGCGCGCAAATACCTTTGGGAAAGGTATTAATCCGTTTCTTCCCCTCAGTTATGGGTTAAATAACAGAACAGATTGGGTTCTATAGCCTTGGTTGGCAACCAGTCTACCGTAAAATGTAATGGCAACCTACTGCATTTTGCAACGGTATGTGTATTCTGTAAACCCAAACAAAAATTATATATATTATATATATAAACATTCTCACATATTTTCTTCCCAATATCTCACCCACCTTGCACACGTATCTGTCCTCAGTCAAAATAGTCAACGTAGTGCTGAAAATTGCTCAGCCCACCTAAGAAGGAATTCTCTTCACCCCCAAATCTACAGATTGCCCATTTGTTCAGTTTGATAAGTAGGTCGAACTGAGAATTATTTTAACGCCCATCGTACATACATATATATACAGACGTACATATAGTTGCATTTTAAAAACACTTTGGTTTCATCAGAGCTTGTATCAATCCTATAGAGCACCAAATGGGAGAAAAGATGAACATTTTTCATTCTTGATTCCAACGATCACCACCTTTAAAAAGTGATAGAACAATTAGGTTTCTATTTGGATCATATCTTGTCATGAAAAAACTTTCACTATTTTTAAAAACAATTTTAATTTACTTTTTCATTTTTTTTTTTATACATTTTTATCGTTTTATTTATTTACTTTTTTCGGAAGGAATAAAAAACTCGCATTGCCTTACAATTTTCTTAATTTTTAATAAAAGATGCAAACACACTCCGATCTCCTTAGAAAAGCAAGGCTTAAACCGTTTTTCTTTATTTTCATTTAATAGTAAATGTAGTAAATGTGATGGAGAGAGAAGAAGAAGAAGAAGAAGAAGAAGAAGAAGAAGAGAGAGAGAGAGAGAGAGAGAGAGAGAGAGAGAGAGAGAGACAGAGGATACTTTGCACTTCTCTGTCTCCACTTTGTGTGTGTATGTGTGCTGGCGCGTGTGTAAATGTTCCATCACTTTTTTAAACTTTAAGAAAAGATTTAATTTCCTTTTTCTTTTCTTTTTTAACTGTTGAAAAATGTGAAAAAACTATTTCAATACGTTTTTTCTTAGTCGTTTATAATTTTATCAAACTAATTTGCTTATTATTATTATTATTAAACAGTGAAATTTCAATTAAAGTTAGTAGAATCAACAGATACAAGAGAAAAAGTTTATCGTGAAAACAAAAAAAAAAAAAAAAAAAAAAATCGTCGCAAAAGGAAAGAATAGCGCGTTTTTTTTTCTCTTCCTTCTTCCAGACATTCATATTTTGGTTGACGCAGGATACCGAAGGCTGTGACGATTATCTTCAGGCATCATTGTTGCTCATTCAAAATTAACGCTTTCTTACTTTCTTTTTTTATTTGTTTGATTGATTTAGAATGTTTGACTAATTTTTTTTTCTTTACTCTGATTTATTTATCTGATATTCACTCATTGTTGTTTCAGTTTAACCTTTTCTTCCCCGCACTTTTGATTATTTCTTTCGTTTTATCAACTCGCGGTCACATCAGTCGAATAAAACATTTTTCATAAAAACCGAAAAATAACCGACCAACTATGCTAGCATACACGCGCGTACATACACGTATATAGACGTGTGTGTGTCTATGCGTGTGTGCGTGCGTGCGTGTCGGTGAATATACATAGCGATCATTCGATATTTCCTCATTTAATTGTGGTATAAGATTTCAAATTTTTGATCCTTCTAATTATAATGAGAATTTTATTTTTAAAATTTTGTTAAACTGAGAAAGAATTTCATAAAATTTTCGCCGGTCAAAATGCTCAAAGTGGTGCATAATAAAAATAATTTGAAAGTGGAAGATAATGTCTCAAATTAATTATAAGTTTTAACCGTGAAAAATAATTTTTTACACTGTTATTTTAGCAAAAAATTATTGATATAACAGAACATATACAAGAAAAACGAAAAGTTCTGTGTATGTATGTATGTATGTATGTATGTATGTATGTGTGTGTGTGTGTGTGTGTGTGTGTGTGTGTGTGTGTGTGTGTGCACGCGTACGCATGCGTGTGAAAGTGTGTCTATAAAAATTAAGGGGGCTGGCAGAGTTACATAGGCATGACTAAGGAAATAGATAGATAGATAGATAGATAGATAGATAGATAGATAGATAGATAGATAGATAGAACCTGCGTCTACTGTACATGGATATGAAGAGACTTTGCTCAAATAGCTTATTTGTCTCGTAATTACGTCGCACTGTAATCAGCTGTAGAAAATGTCAAATCAGACGAAGATGGCTTACCTGCATCTGTGTGTTGCGGATAAATACACAAATCATTCTGAAAGGGAAATTTGCTGCAGTTGAGCATATCTGGCCACGGGTAGCCCCATTTTTGCATGATTCCTTCACATCCATCCTTGACGACCGAACAAAGTGAACGGCAAGGGTAGATCTTCCGCTCTAGACAGACCGGGGTGAACAGCGAGCATAGAAAGAGACGCGTGTCCGGGTGGCATTTTCTACCGATCAAATGTCTCCAGTGAGATGAGCTGAATTGTTGTACTACTTCGGGTAGGCTACTGTGATCCAGTAAGTTGGGAAGGCTCATCTTTTTATACCCCATGCCTTTGCACACCGACAAAGAGTCGGGTATGTCTATACATTGGGGTTGATCGATTCCAATACTACCCCATCTACCTTGCCCGATCATTGAGATTTCATGGCCATACAAGTCCTGCTGGCTGTGTGCGGACACCAGTAATAATAGGGTGAAAACCGCGTGCAACCAGTGATTAAGGTCCCTCATTCTGCTTAGAAGAGCCTGCACTGATAAATTGTCCGTTTGTCGATGAAATTCTAGTACCCACAGACGACAAACCGACTGACTGACGTCCAGATGAAACTGGAAGATTGAATAAGCTAGTAGTTCTTTTTTTTTTTTTACTTAGTTTTTTTTTAAAGTTTCCTCTCTTTTTAAATCTGTCTATCTGTTTGTCTCTCTTTGTTGTTTTTCTTTAATGCCTCCCTTTGAGCCGTTAAGCTATTTAGTTTCCATGAGATGACTTGCTATCTGAACTCCCTGTTGTATTCTTCCGATGTACTTCTCATGTTTTTTCTTAATTTATGTCGCTTCGTCTGTTAACTTTCCGCATACAACACAATAAAAAAAGAACAAATTAGAGAGAGAAACAGAATCTAAAAAACACAACAGTCGTATTTTTTGTTATTGTAGTTCCCACTACTCGGCCTGCAAGTGTTGAAGAGTAGTAGGGGAAGAGAGGGAGAGAGAGAGAGAGAGAGAGAGAGAGAGAGAGAGAGAGGGACATAGAAATACTTCCTGTCTGCTTAATACAGTTTAACGAACTTCTCTTTCTAACCCCAAGCGCGACTAAGGAGGAGGACCCCCAAATATATGTATACTTTCTTACCACTACCAGTGTGTCACTTTAAAAGGGGTACACAATAACCGAGAAAAGTGCGCACGCGCAGGTGCTTTCCTAGGTGCGTATGCCGTCGGTGAAGGGTAAGCACGAAAGTAAGTCAGAAAGAGAGGAAAGGAGGGAGGGAGAGATAGAGAGAGGTAACGGCATATAGGAAAGAAGAAACACCGTTGTCTAAACGGTGCCTTGTCACAACTATCACTCAGTGCCGTCATAAATGGACGCACTTCGACGCTTTTAATCAATTTGACTTTAGTATCTGGCTAAAAAGAAGCATAATTTCATATACAGATTTGAAATATTTTGCCTATGTGTCTATATCTGGGTATGTGTTGGTGTGTCTACGGGTACTTACTAAATATTATTAACTATACATATGTGTTCATTTATTCATACATGCTGAACTTTGTGCAACGTTAGGTAAAATAAGTTGAATGTGGGGATATTTTAAGTTGAGAAAAGCCTTGAAATTTAACATCTCGGATAACTTGCACTTTTTATCTGAGCTCAAAAACACAGACCACTGGCTGTGGTTGGTAGGTATTATACAATAATTTAAGCAACCAAACTGTATATATATATATATATATATATATATATATATATATATATATATATATTAATCAACCGTGAGTATCACAGAAGCAGAGAAACTGGAAGTAACCAGGTGACTTTTCTGTTTTCATTTTTTTTCTGGAGAACTTGCATTATTTTACTTGAGATCTCTCAGTTTTTAGTTCTACACTCTACAATTATAATGTCCTCTGCAAAATAAGGTACATCTACATTACAAATATTTATTTGTCAGATACATTTTGGGGAAGTTTGTGTGTGTGTGCACGTGGGTGTATGTATGTATGTATGTATGTATGTAAGTCTGTGTGTGTGTGTGTGTGTGTGTGTGTGTGTGTGTGTGTGTGTGTGTGTGTGTGTGTGTGTAACCATCCTTATATGTTGGTTTTGAATTCACGGTTCAAATCCAAAAAATGCATTGACAAAATGAATGAATAAATAAATAAATATAGTTTGCAATAAGAAGCGTCCCAATAAAAAGAAAAGTTTGAATTACGTCGTCAAAAAAGCTTGTGCGCCACGAGTTAATTAAGTTTATATAAGTGGATTCAGATGGTTTGTTTTTTCTTTTATGTTGTGAAAATCATTATGATTATGGAACGATCATAAGCCGGGTTTCGTAGAGATTCTGCCTTCATCACTCAGCATGTGTATTAGTTTGTTGGCCTTTACATACGCGTACACAAACGCAATGGTTATCAAGTTAATCTCGTAGGCTATTCATTTGAGAAGTGAATTCGACCCTCGCTGACTACCTAACTATTGTGAGCCTGTGTTATTAAACGATCGAAGTTTAATTAGTCTAATGCAGCATAATGAAGATAATGGATTCCGAGAAGATCATGTTACGCTAAATGAGTAGACCAGACTTCTGTTAAAATGAGCATTCGACTTTCTGGCACTTTTTTTCGCCTGGGTTCGAAAAACTAGTGCCCTCTCTCTAAGGGACAGGAACGGTCAGCAGTTTTTGTACACACAAATATACATATAACAAAAATCCACACCCAAATATACACGTGTGTATGTGTGTTATATTTACTCACACTCACATAATGCATAAATGCCACACTTTATTTATAGCAGATCTGGTTGTTACATGAAAGTTAAACCCTTTCAGTGTTTAAATAACACTTTTAAAAAAATGTTTTCCAAATATTTAGAAAAAGCTGATAAAATATGAAGACGGCGTTTTTTTCATTGAAAAGAATTATCAGACAATCAGACAAGAGAAACGTTAGTTGTTTATTAGAAAATTGTTTATTCTTTGGCTTTCATTAACTTTCAAGCGATAACCATAATTGCATACATACTACACTCCTTATATGCATAAACAATCTATTGTGTGTATTGTGTGTGAGCGTGTGCATACACGCGCACGCGTGTGTCTGCGCATGTATTTTTATTCCTTTCATCCTCTCCATAAAAAGTTTTTGTCATGACAATCGTTTCTTGGTTAATTTTTAAAATACTGTAAAATTAAGAAAATTGCCAACTTCAAATTATTTTTTTAAATTTTGAGAACTTTTGCAATTACAACATGAATTGATTTCTGTCATCAATATTTTTGTAAATGATAAAATCATTCGTTGACTCGATGGGTCAATAATTAAGTGAGACATTGAAAAACATTGTCAGAAGTTGTTTTTGTTCTGGACACTGAGATTTAGGAAAAACTGACTGTTAACTTTGACGAGCTTTAGAATAGTTTTGATGATTTTCTTTTAACAGATATATAATAACGAATTTTTATGCAATCGAATCAAAAATGTTCGAAATAATTTGGAGTTTTCATGTTCTAAGTTTATTAATCTGTTCATTCTTTTTATTAATGACCACATATAAAAAGCATATTTATCTAATGTAATAATGGATTCAGGCTAGACAGATGGAATTAAAGAGAGTGAGATAGGAACAGACAGTCGAGTATTAGTAATGTTAGTACATAAGTTTGTCTATTTTTGTCAGTGAAGATGTGGAGGCGCATATATTAGTTCCTGTGTGCGTGTGTCGGTATTTCTGAGTGCATTTGCGGTTCTTGCAATATAAATGCTGCTTATTTTAATAAATATTTACACCTTTTAAAATGGAATTTTTAATTTTTTTCTCCCTACTTTTCTTTGTTGTTGAAACAGAGATAATGATAAAAATAGAGACTCTCTCTCTCTCTCCCCCCTCTCTCTCTATATATATATGTGTGTGTGTGTGTGTGTGTGTGTGTGTGTGTGTGTGTGTGTGTGTGTGTCCGTGATTATATCCACATTTTAATTGTCACGGTAAATTTTAACCAAACACTAGAAATGATTAAACTCGATGATGCTCATAGATGGGAAAGCAACGAGAAACCACTCTACTATCTTTTCCAAAAAGTCATGGCAATTCATAGATAATGAAGAAAAGAAATCTGTAGAAAGCTATGATTGCGACGTCCTGAAGTATTTAAGAATGATTAAAAAGCTAATTCGGTAACTGCAGGTGGAAATCTACGATATACATCTTTGTGGTCACCCATTACATCATTTCTTACTCACCCTCTCTCTCTCTTTCCCTCCCTCACTACTACTACTAATAATAATAATAATAGTATTAATAATAATATAATATGCAGACACAAACTTCTTATTAGTTCTTTCATCTTTACAAGACATTTCTATAATTTCATTTTCAGAAAAAAAATCTTAATATTCCTTCAGTTAAAAAACCTTTTGTTTCTTTTAACTAATGGTAATTTGATCACAAACAATATAATTGTATGTGTGTGTGTGTATGTGTGTGTGTGTTACACAAGTCGAAAAATTGAAGGAGTTATCGAGTCAATTCTTGCTTTGATGTCCCGTCGACATCAGACTCTTGAAAGAAATGGGGAACGAGGTGACAGTGATTTATTTGGAAAAATTAAATAAAATCTCTCTCTCTCTCTCTCTCTCTCTCTCTCTCTATATATATATATATATATATATATATATATATAATAAAGATTTTTAAAACGAATAAAGACAGACTTTCCTTTTCTTTCTGAATCATTTATCTCCCTCTCATTCATTCTCCTCTCCTCGTCTGTTATTATGTCTGTCTCTATTTCATTTTTCCCATCTCAACTTGCCTTACATTCTTCATTTATCCAAATAGAATTGTTTAGAGAGGTGACACTCTCCTTTTTAGTACGCACCTGCGTGTGAGGGTCGCTTTACCACCTGAGGGTAAGAAGGGAATGCTGAGATCGGAAGACGTCGGATGGCGAACTATGGTGAAGTTAAGACTGAAGGATTTGTAGAGAGCGACAAATCACTAACAATGAATAAAAACTTTTCGAAGTTCTAAACACGACAGACAATAACATTTAAGTGCTACTCTTGCAAACATGTCTGGAAAAATGAAAATAATGATGAATAGTATG
Organism: Ascarosepion bandense; assembly: GCA_037127315.1. NCBI lineage: Eukaryota > Metazoa > Mollusca > Cephalopoda > Sepiida > Sepiidae > Ascarosepion > Ascarosepion bandense. The sequence goes on along the minus strand of JBBBDQ010000789.1, from coordinate 277,963 downwards.
CTTGTTAAAATATTTATAATAATAATAATAATAATAATAATAATAATAATAATAATAATAATAATAATACAACAGTACCACCTAGAGAAAAGCGCGATTTAAGAAAAGAAAAAGAAAAGAATGAACACATTGTTAAACACTGTCATTTCTTTTCTGTTTTGAAAAATATTGGAAGAGTTACATCATTAATTTTGTTTAATAATAATAATAATAATAATAATAATAAAATACAAAAATATCACTTGTTTGTTTGCGATCAGCTACAAGAATAAGGTAAATTACAAGAATAAGGTAAATCGCTCACCTTTTGTATTCCCCCACTACTCCCATTAAGGAGGAGTTTTTGAATTATGTTGTTATTAGCATTGGTGGTGATGTTGAAGTTGTCGGTGTTGTTAGTGGTGGTGGTTGTTTTGTTGAAAGTTTATCCCTCTGTAATTTATAAAGCTAACTATTCAGTTTTAAAGCAGAGTTCTATATTTTTCCGTTTAAGGAGTTTATTTTATATCGGCTGGAAATGCTAGAGTAGTTGACATTGATTTTTATTAGATATTGAATAAAACATATTCAACATGGGCTTAAGACATACTTACTAGGCTTAATTTACAATCATACAGCGCAATAAAATAATCTGTCTTGAGAAAGAATTTGAAAGTGAAAATATTTCATTTCTGTCAATAAAAAAATCATTTTAGCTTAATCAAAATGAAACTCAATTCAGTTTTGCAATCACTGATGAATGTTTAAAGCTGATAGAAGTAGTCGTCACAAATATACAGCAGGTGTTATCTGGAAAGAAGGTAATGCTAATGATAAGGTAGTTATAAGAAAGATAAAATCACGTTGAAATTGAGTGTCAAAGATTATTATTATTATTATTATTATTATTATTAAGAACTTGATTATAAGTGGTTGTCACAAGTATAATTCATTAAAAATTGAAGAGCAAAGACGGTGAGTAAAAGTTTTAGATAAATATAGAAGAATGTCACTGGTGAAGAGAAAAAAATTGTGGAACATGAGGATTGGGTATTATCCATAATAAATGTCCCAATGAAGAAGTTTCTCAATAGGTTTAAATTGAAGGAACATTGATTAAGACAATCCAAACCAGACAAATATTTGAGCGAGCGAGGGTCAGAACACTGTTATTCAATCTTAAAAGTCATGGCATCTGATAGAAACATTGTTGGAAGGCTTTCGAAATTGTTGAACTCAGAAAATAGTCTATCAGACGAACATAGTCACCTTCATGTGTACCCAGGTTAAGAACAAATGTTGACGGTGGAGTAGGGTTGGTTCCTATTCCAGAAAATGATATCTTTCAGAATCAAACGACACCACACCACCGTACCATGCCCTTTCTTTATTGTAAAGACCAAATTTCATCAAAATTTGCTAAGTTAAATACAATGAGCGGTAGTAGAATTTATTTAGAAAGAAGAAATATTATTTTAATTCTCAGTGGCTAAATCTAACCAATTTAAGTTCCATGTGCCAAAATAAATTGAAGTTCATCAGATTATTATCTTTGGTTATTGCGTCGATTCTGACTTACTTTTCTCTAGCATATATACGAATACGCACGCACACACACTCTCTCTATCTCTCTCACTCTCTCACACACACACACGTGACGAAAACGATAATTATACTGAGAAGATTTGCTTTATAGATCAGATAGACATTGGCGGCAGTGATTACTTTTGAGCTCAAGATTGAATCCTGATTTTCAAGACAAGTGTTCCCTTTCTCGGGAGATCCCTAAAGATGATGATGATGATGATAATAATTTATAATAATGCGTATGACTTAAATGACAAAGTAAGTCTACTTTAAATGATTTAACAAAGATTTTCTTTTAAGTAACGCATTTCCCTGCCTTTTCCTGAACCGAAAATTTAACCTGTTTTTACTAATCGAAAGTGATTTTTTATTTTCCTTTCTATTTCCTTTGTGTGTTGAGGTGTAATGGATATCGGAACGAGAAATCTGAGAGCCGTGTTCGAATTTCAGTCGAATTTGTTTCATTCGCTTACACAAAATACCCTTGGGAAAGGTATGCATCTATCTCTTCTCCCTCCAGGGAACTGTATAATAGGACAGATTGTGTTCTATAACCTTAGTTGGTAACCGGTCTGCAGCAGAAATCAATGGTAGCTTACTGCGGAAAAAATCTTTTGTATGACTGACATGATCGCCCAAGAGGGTATGGTAAATGACTGACTATTCATTTCACTTTATTTATTTTCGAACTTTTGCAAGTGAAAATATGAGAGCGTTTTGTGAAGCCTGACCATTCTTCAGGATTTGATATTCTTTTTCTTTTATGTGCCGTGCTCTTTCAGGGAGTAAGCAGTCATGGCTCTTCACAACGTCCTCTCCTTTTTCAGTGTAAATAATATTTGCCATTTTATTATCTCTTGCATTCCATGTTTTGCCATCCGTTAGCTCTAACTTTTTTTTTTAATCATTTCACCCCGAGCAAGGCAGAAATGCCACTGATGAACGGGGGGATACATAACTATAAAACGATTAATTAGAAAAGAGTGAGGAGTACAAACTAGTTAGAAAGGAGCAATAGAAAGCTGAGAATGCAGGTACGATGACAGATATGTAGGTGGAGAGAAAGGGAAGGATATACGGGGGTGGGGAGAGAGCTAGAGTCCAGTGGTTAATAGATGAGTATTGACATTGCATTTAAATTTCTGGAGGTTGTAGCTGTCAGGAAAGCAAGAATATGGGAGCGAGTTCCACAGGCGGGAAGTGCGAGAGAAGAAGCTGCAGGAGTAGAATTGTCGTCTGCATTTGGCTAACCTGACTGTGAATAAGTGAGACCCAGTTGCCAGTCTGGTTGCACGAGTAAACACCTATTGAGGAGGCACCAGTGACTTAAGTTCGTCTGAGCAGAAGCCATGAAAGTATTTATAGAACAAACAAAGGGAGGCCACATTTCGACGGTGGGGAAGAGGCTGCAATCGAGCCGCCAGCTCAGTACCTATCACATTACAGACTCTCCTTTGGAGTCACTGAGAACACTGAGGAGAACGGCAGGGGCACCTGACCATAAATGGCAGCAGTACTCCATGCACGGATGGATGGTTGATTTGTATATATGCAGGATGGATTCAGGCGGAAAAACATCCTGGATCGACATAATGACCCAACCTTCTTAGCAGTAGATTTAGCTATGGATTCAATATAGTGGTTCTATTTGAGGTCCGAGGAGAGGGTAAGGCCGAGGAGGTATAGTGTATTGCACTCAGGGAGAATCGTTTGGTCCATGCTTATGGGAGGCAGGAGAGGTTGCCTGTAATGGTTGACAGACAACAGCTTGGTCTTAGAACGCATTGAAGTTGACAAGCCACTTCTTGCCCCAGTTCACCACAGAGTGTAGATCCCGTTCAAGGTCAGCAGCGAGATTATGTTTGTCCACCACGATAGGTTTCTTACTGGTGCGGGAGTATATTGTAGTGTCATCTGCGTAGATGCCTACTTGGGGCTTGACCTCATCTGGGAGGTCGTTGATGAAAATAAGGAAGAGTGTCGGGCCCAGGATAGAGCCCTGTGGGACACCAGCATTCGTGCCGTAGGATGAAGAGGCACGCCCATTCAAAACGACCTTCATTTTGCGGTTGCTTAAAAAAGATTGGATTAGGTCAAGCAGGCAATCAGTAATACCGTAACCACGTAGCTTGCATAGGAGGCCAGAGTGCCAAACCCTATCGAAAGCCTTGGAGATGTCCAGAGCAACCGCGCGAGCCTCGTCAGACTCATCAAGGGCCTGGAACATGTACTCCGTTACGGTTGTTAGCAAGTCGGCCGTGGACCTGGCAAAGCTGAAGCCATATTGCCTGTCAGAGAAGAGTTTGTGGGCAGTGAGATGTTGAACTATTTCAGCATTGATTATGGCCTCGAATACTTTCCCGAATATCGGTAGAAGATTGATAGGGCGATAGTTGGATGGGTCCGAGGGTTCATCACAATTCTTAAATACAAGAACGACTGAAGAGAACTTCCAGCATGCAGGAAAGCAGGAAGCAGAAAGGCAGTAGTTAAACAGTTTAGAGAGGACAGGGGAGAGTTCAGGAACACACCTCTTAAGGACTATCACCGGGATTCCATCGTCTCCACTCGCCTTATGGGGGTCGAGTTTTGAAATTACTCGTTACTGTCGGGGTAATATATTCGTCGTGCAGTTTGACCTCAGGTCTGACAGGGAAATCGGGTGGGTGTACTCCGGACGAGTCAAATGTGGAGTTGGATGAGAATCTGCGGGCAAAGCACTCAGCTTTGTCCGCAGATGACGTGAGAACCTCATGGATTAAAGGAGGTATTGAGGATTTCCTATTGTTCAGCACTCGTTTGCAGATCCTCCAATAGTCCTTGGAGCCGAACTTGCGCTCAGCTATGCGCTGTCGCATTCTCTCAGCAAACAACCGTTTGGCGTCATTTAGCGTTCTCTTGCACTCATTGCAAGCAGATGTAAACAGGCGCCTATTGTGATCACATGACTGTCTCCGGAATAGACGGAAGTAATGGTTCCTGTGGGCAATGGCGGCTGAGCAAGCCGGAGAGAATCACGGAGATGAATGAGGTTTTAAGCAATACTTCCTGGTGGGTATGAAGGCATCAATGCCAGCTTTCACCCATAACGAGACCTCAGAGGTACAGTCATCAACTGATAGGTCGAACACTTTTCCCCAAGGGACGTCGCAGAGGAAATCGCAAAAGGCATCCCAGTCAGCTTTTTGGTAGAGGTATGAGGTCCTATAGGTAGGGGGCTCCTGGTGGGAGTGAGAGTGGAAAGAAATACTGAGAGAAACTACAGCGTGGTCGGAGTTGCCGAGAGAGCAAAGCTGCGAGACTTGACAGGCGTCAGGCGCAGAGGTGAAACATATATCTAGTAGTGAGGAATGACCCGAGGGAGTGCTTGGGAAGCGAGTGGGGAAGTCCACCACTTGCGTAAGGGATTGGGAAATAGCGAAGTTCATGGCGTTTTCAAGCCACTCAGAGTAACGGGCATTGAGTTCTCCAAATACAAATATGTGGGCGAATGGGTGATAGGAAATAGCCTTATCTATGTCGTCAGCAATGCTATCTAGTAGGGAGCAGTCAGGAGAGGAGGGAGAACGGTAAAGAAAGAATAGGTAACTAACCGAATTGAGGAGAGACAGGCGGAGACATATGTATTGGTGGTCAGTAGATTCGAGTGAAGTCACCCTAGCTATGGGGAGGTGTTCGCTGACGTAGACACCCAGCCCATGCATGTGGACAGTGGAACTCGTTAAAAAGATAACTCACTGCTTCCCTCTTCCCTTTTGGCATTCGCTATGTTCTGTAAGCGTGTATCACATATGGTACTTAATTGACTGAATGATGTACTGTAAGTGCTAAATTTTCCAAGCTAACTTTGCTCATTATGTGTTCCAGAAATGTCAATTGTCTTTTTCTGATTTTAGTATAAGTATCTTTCTGTCTCCATTTTTCCGTAAACCTCATTGCTGCTCGCATGATTCCTCTATGGTATTCTCACCATCATGTGGAACCTCTACTTCAGAAATCTTCAAGTTGAAAACTGTCCAAAATTCACTGCCACAAAGGAGGATTGATATTACATCACAATTCAGTACTCTTCTATTTGTTTCTAATGAAATCTTCTTGTTTCAAAATACATTGTTTATCTTTCGGAAGGCATTTTTCTCTATTCTAACGAGTCTTCAGATTTATGTATTATATTTTCCTTGATCCGTAAAATAATAATCCAGATATTTAATTTTCGAGACTTACTTGATTTGGCATCCCAATTTTGTAGCTCATATATTTCTTTTGCAGACAACCATAAATTGTCTTTTTACAATTGATGGTTCGTCTTTTCTTTCTGCTTTCCTTTGAGTTCCTGTAGTTTTCTTTTTATGTCTCCTATCAACATGGTATCATCAGTGTATCATATGTTGTTAAGATTGTGCTCACCAATAATAATTCCAGGTAGGAGTTCTAGTCCTCTTAGGAACGGTTCGAAATAAGAAATCGTCGAGCCGTGCTTGAATTCTAGTCGTGTTCGTTGCATTCACTTACGCATTGACTCTGGGTTAAATAGTAGGACTTGTATCTGGAAAATAATTATTATTCTAAAGACAATTGTTGATGTTATATTCACGCGCAAAAAAGAAATACTTTTACAGTTCAAAATATTATTTGAAATAACCCACAAAGTGTTGATAATCCATAAAAAACAAATCAATTAATCAACTCTTAGGATCGCCTTGCTGCAATGGATAAAGATCAAATAAATCCGATGAAAAGATACATCTTTGTTCTCGGTCCATTTCTACTTTGTGTACTTACTCAATTCATTATCACACCGAAGGCAGTTTTCTCTCAGTAAATATCCTGGGGATTACAAAAAAAAAAAAAAAATCTATTTCATGTTGAAACGTTCAATAAACATTTGCTTTTGGCCTGCTATTGATTACGATGTCCAATATGATTGAATACATAATAGTGGATAAACAGGGAGCCCGTCCTTCAGGAGGGAACATACCTGAGGTCGAAAAATCTGCCATAGGAACAAACTCCTACACAAAGAATGAATCTTCAGGTCCCCCACAACCAGGATAATCCTACTGATGGCCCTGAAAATTCTCCAGCTCTATCTATAGCCGTATATATAAAGAAAGAAAAGATAAAATGGTCTCGTGAGGAGTATAAAGTCGTCATGACTGCATTTCATGAAGCATTACTCAAACTTAAAAAAAACATCACTCGACAAACATATGATATTTGGCGAGAAAAGGTTGGACAAACAAATAGAAAGTACATTGATGAAAATAAATTAGCCAATGTACGAAGATACATCATATGAAATAACTGACTGACAGAGGCTGAAATTAATGGGATAAAAAGAATTACAACCAGAATAGACGAATCAACAAAATATAATAAGGAACCGGAATCAGAAATAAAAAGTAGTAACATCACACAAGCCACAGGTCATAATGTAGAAACCGTGATACACACAAATCACTTTGAAGATAATGCTGTAAGTTTAGAACTGCTGGAAATGTGTGATCTGAGTCAGTTACAAAACGGCAATAAAACGAGTTCAAAATACATTGAACATAATTATTTTACAAGAACAGTACACAAGAAGCCAAGGAAGAAATCAAGAACCATATAAGTCAGATACAAAATATTGCAATAGAGGAACGAGGACAACTCTCAAAATTACAACCAACAATGCATAACCTCGAAACTATTAAGCTCTACAATGCAGCACTCAAATTAATTTTGGATGAAGAAGACACTCATATAAATCTCAATGAAGCAAGATATGCATCAGCAATAGCAGCAACAAAAAAACTGAACATCAAAATCAAAACAAGGCAGTCTCGCAGACATGAAGATCCACCTTGGAAAAGAAAAATAGTAAAAAAAATCGAACAACTTAGAAGTGAATTATCAGTACTCGATGAACTGACAAAAGGAATAAATGTAAGATCTAGCAAAGGCAGAAGAGTCGAAAGAAAATACAATATTAGAAATGAAAATGAAGTCCTATCAACTAAGGAAAAAATAAAGCAAAAATACAACAGAAGGCTCAAAGAATAAGACGCTATGAGAAAAGATCAAGATTCTACAGTCAAAACAAGATTTTTCAAACCGATGCAAAGAAAATTTACAAGAAAATAGGTAAAAAAAGAATTGAAGTGACAGCCCCCCCCCCCCCCAATGGAAGAAGTTATACAGTTCTGGGAAAAAATATGGGCTTGCCCTAAAGTAGACTGAATTGCGCAAAGGATAGAACGAATGAAAAATAAACCAGAACAGACATGGGATGGAATTACAGAAGAGGATGTTAAATGTGTACTGAAAAAGCACACAATTAGAAATTTCCAGGAATAGATAAAATTCCTAACTTTTGGCTATATATTTATTATTTATTTACAGCACATAAACAACTAACCAAAGAACTTCAAGAAATGGTTAATGATCCCACTAAAAGTTTTTGCATGGATGATTAAAAGAATTACATTTCTTCTACACAAGAATAGTGACACAAATAACCCGAAAAACTACAAACCAATTGCATGCCTTCCGACAACATAGAAACTATTAACATCAATTTTAACAAAACATACATATTTCTTCTTGGAAAGAAATGATATACTAAACAAAAAGGATGCAAACGTGGCTGTTACGGATGTAAAGACCAATTACTTATTAATAGGATGATCTTGGAAAACTGCTTCAATGCAAAGAAAAATTTTAGTATTGCCTGGATAGATTATCGTAAAGCATTCGATAGTGTACCATATTCCTGGATCTTAAAGACTTTAAATATATACAAGGTATCACCCGTCATCATCAATTTCATCAAGCAATGTATGTCGATATGGAAAACAACCCTTTACCTCAATTATATAAATGGAACCTACAAATCTGGTGAAGTAAACATCAAAAGAGGTATATTTCAATGTGACTCTTTGTCTCCCTTACTATTTTGCATATCATTAATAGCATTAACCATTCAACTTAACAAAACAGAATGTGGCTATAAAATAGCTCAAAAGAAAATAAGCCATATATTTTAGATGGATGACTTAAAGTTGTATGCTAAGAATGATAATGAGCTGGAAGTTCTTCTGCAAATTGTAAAATGCTTCAGTGAAGAATTAGAATGAAATTCAATTTGAATAAATGTGCTAAAGCTACAGTTATACGAGGATTGCTACAACAAACATCCTCAATTAGCTTAAACCCTGCTGTAACAATAAAAGATTTAGAGCCAGAAGAAGATTATAAATAACTAGGTGTAAAGGAGATTGAAAAAAATTTACCATTAAATTAAAGACATAGTGCGTAAAGGCTACGACTGATATTAAAAGCTGAATTGAATTCTCAGAACAGAATTATGGCCTTACCATCCAAGTGGCCCAATATCGTTTCAACATCTTGAACTGGACTCTAAACGACATCAGACGAATGGATTCTAAAACAAGAAAGCTTCTTTCTAAGCACAAGATGCATCATCCAAAGGCTGATGTAGACCGTCTATACATATCCCGAAAAGAAGGTGGAAGAGGTCATATTCAGTTAGAATTATCATACAAGACAGCAACTATTGGCTTACTAACATATATAGAAACAACAAAAGACTGAATGATACAATTAGTCAAACAACATGAAAACAGAAAGAAAAAGGGGTATTAGGGGTAGTTGATCTTTGAATATCGGTCAGTTACCCCCGTCTCTGAATTCGGCTATTTTTACGCATGTCCAGTAGTCTTTTTCCGTCTCTTTCTCTCTCTCTCTCTCTCCCACTCCGCTCTAGACAATCTAACAGGCAGTTAACTGGTCTGCAATATTCTGAAAAAAGAGAGTTGAAATTGTATTTTTGGTCAATTGTCTTCCTAAATTTTTCACTCAAATTCAGTTTTGTTTTCTGCTTGGCAAGTTTGTCAGATCGGTCTCTTTTTTCTCTTTGTGCATAATTTTTTTTTTTGTTACTAACTTTTTGACATTCATGTTTCGTTTGGACTTTAACTAGTTAAAACTTAGTAATTTTTTTATATTTTATATTTTTTATTTATTTTTATTTTTTTTAAATTGGAGTAGATAGTACCTACTATCGCCCGGTTTCACACTCCACCCCCTTCTTTTGAACAGGAGCAGAGGTGATCGCCTTGTTTCTTGTTTAGGAAGGGGTTCCCGGTCTATCTACCTCCTTCTTCGGTCTTAGTGTGAGTTCAGCTGGAAGCTCTTTGCAGTTATTGAGTGTGGTGGCAACGTCTCTTCATTCTGAAGGTACCAGATTGACAGTTTCCTGGTTGCTGGTTCCGACTGGTAGTTAGGAGCCCGAACTCTTGCGTAGCGTCTTGAGAGGGTGCAGTTGAATAATATTCCTGTAGTGTCATATCGCGCATGGACGGGCGGCCATACATGAACCTCCGGTGGGAAACCCCGAGGCCACATTATGTTGCAGGCTGCGCCAGTCTCCATCCCTCGCATGCTGCAAACAGTGACTGACTGATTCTACTCTAGACCTCTCTCCTCAACTAAAACACAATGAAAAAACCCAAACAAAATAGCAAAATAGCTAGTCTGAAAACGTCCAAACCTGTCTGCGTTTCTTTCACTAACATACGAGGTATCCGCACTAACTTTTACGGCGTAGAATCATTCTTTCAAACTAACTCACCTGATATCTTAGCCCTATGTGAAACTAACCTTGACCCTTCTATCCCCTCTTCTGAGTTTTACGTTCCTGGTTACCTTCCCCTCTTCAGGAAGGACTCCAATGTTCATATGCATGGGCTTGGAGTATATGTCAGCGAACACCTCCCCCTAGCTAGGGTGACATCTCTTGAATCCCTGGACCATTCTTTCATGTCCATCCGTCTGTCACTTCTAAGCTCGGTTAACTATCTCTTCTTCCTCTACCGCTACCACTCCTCCTCTGACTGTTCGGTACTTGACAGCATCTCCGACAATATCGACAAGGCCATTTCTTCTCATCCATCTGCCCAGAATATCCTGCTGCTATCAAAGAGCAGACTAGGATTCGTTCCGTGACTTCCTCTGCGACGTCCCTTGGAACAATGTTTTTAGTCTTCCCGTCGAAGACAGTGCATGAGAGGTCTCCTCCTGGGTTAAGTTTCCTGGCATTGACGCTTTCATCCCTGCCAGGAAATTCCAGCTTAAATCCCATTCGTCTCCCTGGTTCTCGTCCGCTTGCTTGGCCGCCATTGCCCACCGGAATCACTTCTTCCGGCTTTATCGTAGCCAAGCGTCGAACCAAAACAGGCGCCTTTTCGCCTCAGCTCGTAATAAGTGTAAAAAGATACTTACCAAAGCTAAGATGTTATTTGCTGCCAGAATGAAGCAACGCATAGCATCCTCTAAGTTCGGCGCCATAGACTACTGGCGTCTTTGTAAAAGCGTGCTGAACAAGAGTAAGTTCTCAATAGCCCTACTAATCAATGGATTTGAGGTCCTCACCCCCTCAGCGGACAAGGCTGAATGCTTTGCTCGTAGATTCTCGACCAATTCGAGACTGGATTCGTCTGGAGTTTCTACACCCGACTTCCCACCTAGAACTGAGGCTCAACTGAATGACGTCTACATTACACCCTGGATGGTTTCTAACATAATCTCAAAAATTGACCCTCACAAAGCGAGCGGTAGGTACGGAATTCCAATCATAGTCTTGAAGAAATGTGCCCCTGAACTCTCCTCTGTCCTTTCTAAGCTCTACAACTTCTGCCTATGTTCTTCCTGCTTTCCTGTCTATTGGAAGTCTTCCTTTGTAGTTCCTATATTTAAGAACACTGGAGAACCCTCGAACCCCGCAAATTACCGCCCTATCAGCCTTCTTCCTATCTTTGGCAAAGTGTTCGAAGCCATTATCAATGCTGAGATAGTTCAGCATCTCACAGCCCACAGGCTCCTCTCGGACAAACAGTATGGCTTCCGCTTCACCAGGTCTACTGCTGATATGACCATCATCGAGTATATATACCAGGCTCTCGACAAGAATGGTGAAGCCCGAATCGTTGCCTTCGATATCTCTAAAGCGTTCGACAGAGTCTGGAATGCTGGCCTTCTAAGGAAACTGCGAAGCTATGGTATAACTGAACTTTTGTTGGACCTAATCCAGACATTCCTCTCTAACCGCACATTGAAGGTGGTATTAAAGGGGCATGCCTCTCAGAACTACCATACAAAGGCAGGTGTCCCTCAAGGCTCTATCCTAGGTCCTACACTCTTCTGATCGACATCAATGGTCTCCCCGATGCCATAACATCCCAAGTAGGCATGTACGCCGATGACACCACTGTTTACTCTCGCCTCGATCAAAAATTTGGTGTGGGCGACAAGGCGAACCTCGCTGCCGAGCTTGAAAGGGACCAACAATCCATGGTGGACTGGGGTAAGAAATGGCTCGTAAATTTCAATTCTTCCTAAACGAAGCTGCTATCAATTAACCACCATAGATAACCGCACCTACCTCCCATTAGCATGGACCAGGCTTGCCTCCCAGAGAGTAAAACACTACGCCTGTTTGGCCTCACACTCTCAGTGGACCTCAAGTGGAATGACTATATCGAATCCATTGCTTAATCCGCTGCTATGAAAGTCGGTTCTCTGTGCAGGGACCGGATGTTCTTTTCGTCTCAATCTATCCTGCACATATATAAATCTACTATCCGCTCATGTATTGAATACTGCTGCCACATCTGGTTGGGTGCCCCTGCTATTCTCCTCGGGGTTCTTGACAAAATACAACGGAGAATCTGTAATGTGATCGATACCGACTTGGCTCACCGCCTGCAGTCTCTCTCTCACCGGCGTGACATGGCTTCCCTGTGCCTCTTCTGTAAATACTTTCACGGCTTCTACTCCGATAAACTTAAATCACTGGTGCTCCCTAGGTACGAATTTGCAAGAGATACTAGATTAGCAACAAGGTCCCACCCTTTTACAGTGAAACCGATAAAAAGTAACCGCAATTTCTATTCCAACAGCTTCTTTTCTCACACTTGCCGCCTTTGGAATTCTCTTCCGCATACTTCCTTCCCCGACAGCTACAATCTCCAGGAGTTTAAATGTAAGGTCAATAGACACCACCTAACACACTAACTCGCACCCATCCTCTCAAACACTCTTCCAGTGTACCTCCTTACTCGTCTATCACCCTCCTTCTGACATTTCCTATATCTAATCGCTCTCTCAGCAAATTCCCCTATGTACCCCCCCGCGCTATAGTGGGGTGAAATGATTAAAAAAAATAAGGAATAGAGTAGATTCAAGAAGAGAGCCCTGGGAGACTTCTGCATTAATGCAAAATGATCTAGAATAGTGCACGTCACAAAACAACTTGCATTATGCAGTTTGGCAAAAAAAAAAAAAATGATTGAATCAAATTAGCGATACGTTCAAAAACACCACAACGTTTCAACTTATGAAAACAATGAGCTTGTTAAACTCTGTCAAAAGCCTTTGAAATATCTAAAGTAATAGCCACCTCTTCACCATTTTTACTTAAATCTTGATATATTGTCGCAATAACCTTCAACATTTCAACAGTTTATCTAGAGAAGCAAAAGCCCTATCGTTTTGTCAGAAAGAAAACCTTGCAAGGTGAGATGCTTAATGGAGTTGATTAGAGTCAATATTACTTTGTTAAAGAGAGATAAAAGGATAGTTTGAATGATCAGATTGTTCGACAGAGTTCTTAAAACAGGAACTACATAAGAGAACCTGGAAAGCACGAAGCCGAAAGAATCTGTTGTAGAGGTTAGAGAGAAAAGGGGTCAGTTCAAGGACATATTTCTTAAGGACAATTGAATGGATATAATCGAGTTCACGTAACTTGTGGGGGTCAAGTTTGGAGATGATTTCGGAAATTATGGCAGGCGTTATATGCGTAACACACAGCGTGAAGTCACTTAGGTCGAAAATAACACAAAGGTACTCCTGATGAGCCGAGAGTAGAATTAGAAGAGAATTTGCAGTTAACGGCGTCTCTGCTTTATCGGAAGATGATACTACTTAAAACTGGTTGAAGTGAAAGGATTTATTTTATTTAACACGCTCTTAAAGTAATCACGAGAACCGAACTTGTGAGAGGCTTTATACGGTGTCTCACTCTATCAAGGAACAATAACTTGCTCTCTCTGAGAACACGTTTGCATTTATTACGAGCGGACACAAAGTGGTGTATGTTGTGATCAGAGCTATCACATTGGTTTCTGTGGGCTATAGCGATTCAGCTAGCAGGTGTGAACTAAATAGAAGATTCTGGTTTTATCTGGTATTTACGAGAAAGCATAAAAGCTTCTATACCGGCTTTCATCCAAGAATAAACTTCAGAGGCACAATGTTTGCTAAGAAGACTAAAGATTCACGAATAAAACCAGCACGCTGCCATTACCTGTCTAATCAATTGTATGTCTGTAAGTAAGTCCCTCCAAAATATGCTCTAGTAACCTGACACTGAATTTTTTCTAGACTTATATTACTTGTCTATTCAGATGTATTTCTGAACGAATTTTCTGCAAAAAAGTTCCGAGTAAAGTGATTAATAATATTGCCAAGATTTATGTCTTCTATTTAGGAGTACGCCTGAAAGTATTGCTTCCAAATAAAATCTGAGCAATCTGATCATTAATCTTGTCATAACTTGTAACAATATTTCTCAATTCAGCTATACATATGAAAGTATTTCTTCGAAAACAGGTCTTAACAATTTGATAATTTAACTGGACCTATAGTATTACTTCTGTATCCCGTTGTACGTTTGAAAGTATTCCTTCAAAACATTTGTTAGAAATGTGACCATTAATCTTGCCGATACCTATACCATTACATCTGTATTCAGTTGTCAATCTGAAAGTATTCTCTCCAAATCAATTTGTTGCTACCTGACCATTAACCTTTCCAAGATATATATTATTACTTGTCTATTCACTTGTACATGTGAAAGTAGTCCCTCTCAAACAAGTCTGAAAAACCTGATTATTAATATTGCCCAGATATATACCTGTTTATTCAGATGTATACCAGAAAATGGTCGTTGCAAAAAAAAAAAAAAATGTTTTCATTAACCTTGCCTGGGCTTATAACACTGTCTATTCAGCTCAATGTCTGAAAGTGTTTCTTTCAAAACTGGTAAATAATAAATATTGAATTGTAGTTGATTCTCATGTTTTTAGAATATTGTAAATATAAAATTAATTTAACGATCTAACAACTGAATGGTGTGTAATATTTTTGTGGTTATCAAAATTGCAATCATAGCTTTTTAAAGCAGGTTAGACTTTTACCTTTTATCATCATGTATCTATTCAGCTGTCCGTTTGAAATTATTCCATCCAAATCAAATCTTAACAAGCTGATATTTAATCTTTCCTAGTGTTGTAATATTACCTATCCGGTTGTACGCCTGAAAGTTTTCCCTCTAAAACAGGTTCTAGCAACCTGATAATTAATTTTGGTGTGTCTTATGATATTACCTCGATATCCAGTTGTAAATCTGAAACTATTATCACGAAATAAATTCTCAGTAACGTGATCATGAGGTTTGCCTCGATTTATATTCTTACCTGTTTATCAACTTGTACATTTGAAAGTATTCCCTCCAAACATGTTCTATCAACATGAGGATTAATCTTACCTAAATATAATATCATTCAGTAAGTATAATCTGAAAGTTTTCCCTCTGAAACATATTCTACCAACCTGATAATTAAACTTATCAAGACTTATAATATCACCTATCTATCCAGTTGTATGTTTGAAGGTGTTCCCAAAATTTGAACTCTAATGTATAAACCTTTCTTTGGTTCTTTATGAATTTAATCATCATTACATTAGAAAGTTCCCCTAGAATATAAATAAGAAAATCCGGTTTATTAAACTTTTCTAAGTTTAAATTCTTAGGAAAATAATTATCTGCACATATGAAAGTGTAATATTCTCTGAATAACCGTTTTAACATCATCTTAATTAAGCTTAAATACTAACTAACCAAATTATACGTATAACTGAATGGGTTAACCAAGGAGAAGTCATGTCATATTGATCATTTCAGTTGCCTACTCTTATATTCTTACAAAGTTAGCAATCTCCGCACGGAAAGTGTTTCACAAAGATGAATCTTAATATATTAATGATTAATTTTGCTTTTGTTTATATACTTATGAACCTAATTATATATACTTGTGGAATTGTTACCCAAATAAAGCGCCTAATATCATGGTCATTAGACTTGCCTAAGCAATACAATATATCCTTATATATATATATATATATATATATAGATGAAAGCTCTCCCAAAGACAAGTCTTAGCGGCGTGATAACATTGCTAAGGATTATATTATGATAAACCTAGTTATTTCTACATTTGAAAATATACAATTTCTCAAAAATATTGATAATTAGCGTTTACAACTCTAATCATATGTAGGTCTGAAAGTTGTGATGTACTAAGAGTAGCTTAGATGTGACACAAGGCCAAAGGTATAGGGCACACAGTGAGGATCGATCTCACTACTCAGTCGTAATTGTGCTAGCAAGACAAGCTTGCTGACCAATACGCCACGTCGAAGTGCTCCTGTAGGTATGTAAGTATTTCCCAAATTCAAGATCATTCTTTTCAAACCATCTATAAGAAATTTCTCAGATTTGTGGATCGGACCTAATTCAGTCTATAACCAAAATTCAGCTCTCTTTTCACGCCCATCTCATTCGGTATACTGGTAAAAGTGCTTTATTTTTAAGACATTTTTTATTATTTTATATGTTTTTATTATAGTATCCTCACATTATGATTGCTTTGTTATATCAAATTTTCTTTAAATTTTAATTAGGGAACAGGGGTCAGTGAATGTTCAAAGATTACCGAAAGGGCCAATAAGTGTGTTGATACATTTCACTCCAAACAATGAATCAGACAGATAGAATTAAAAAAAAAACAGTCACTAATATAATTCTTTTATTTTAGTCTAAACAAACTAAATAATTTATTGAAAGTTGGAAAGGAGAGCTGAGGCTGTTAGTTAAGTGTTTAAAATATTAAATGGATAAATTCCTTTAAAACTCGGTTATATAAAAATAATTATATAAGAAATTGTTGTTTAAAAATTATTCAAAAATTGCATTAAAAATCTATTTTCTTTTGTTTTGCGTAAACGTGATTTGATGTTTTGTGTGACATTGTAAACAACTTTGCATTTGTTTTTGTTTCAAAATTACGGGGGAAAATATTTACATTTTTCTGGACTAAATGAATTTAACATAATAATAAAAATTATTTATTTTTGTTTTAGGAATATAAAAACTATTACGCTCTCAGTTCAGAAACTTTCGATGTATATTTAAAAATGTAGACATTTAATTTTAGAGGAACAAGTTGCATTAATGCCACACGAATTACACACAGTTGATTTCTGCATGAAATATTTAGCGAAAAAAAGGTTTCATTTTTTAAATTTTATTTTCTGAACTATGAAATATTAAATCTGAAAAAAAAAAAGACTTAAATAATTAAATTAACCATTGGCACTTTTTTTTTTTTTTACATATTTTGTTTTTGTTTGAAAAAACACTTTTTTTTAAAAAATATTTCTTTTGTTTCAAAATTACGGGGAAAAATATTCACATTTTTTTGTTGACCAGATGACTTTTTTAAACATCGGAATAAAAATGAAATATAAAGGCTCACTTTTTTAAATTAAAAAATATTTTAGTCGCGTTTGACACGTGTAATTTGATTTCTGTGACGTAATTTAGCAACCAACTTAGATCTTAGATGTTTTACGCAGCAAATGTAAACAATCGGCTCCATTGGCCAAAAAGTGCGAAAGGAAAAATGGGTGTACTTAAACTCAAAAAGTATGTCTCGACCTGGCTTCCCTGCAGATATGTGTCCCTAGAAAGTTTGAATGGCGTAGCTTAAAAAATGTAGGCGTGCATAGGGAACAGCCACACACAGACTCACAGATTGCCTTTTATATTTATAGATGTCTTTCTTGAATATTCAAGCAGAATAAACTATTCAAATACTTTTTTTTTAATCCAAATTTTCTGGAGCATATACTGGTGTAAAGTTTTCTTCTCTCAGAAGTTGAAAATGCAGTTAATATACAGAAGGGGAAAAGAGAGAGAGAGAGAGAGAGAGAGAGAGAGAGAGAGAGAGTGAGAGAAAGTGAAGAGAAATGGAGAGAGATATATAAGGGGGGCGAATGAGAAAGGAGAGAGGGATGAAATGGCAGTGACAGGATATCTTTTTTTCCTCATATATTTTATTTCTCGTTGATTTAAGCACTTTTTAAAAGTTTTTTTTCCTTACCTCTGCATTAGTACATATCTTTCATGCAAAAAAGAAGGAATTAAAAATAATTATCAGCAAAATAGAAGAATAAGATTAAGAATAATTGAAAAGTTTGTATTTAACATTCGCTTATCAAAAAGCATTTGGATAACCACAAAGTAAAGATGTCTGAAGATACTGGCATTTTCCCAAAATAACAAATTATTTCCTCCCAATAACTTCAAGTCGTTACAGTTTTAGTTTCGTAAATTAATTTCAATATTTTAAGCATAGTGATATTAGTTTTTTGATAATATAATTGATTAAAAATATTATTTACAAAAAGAATGGAATTTGTTTTAAGTATACTTCAATTTTTAACTCATTTTATTTCTTATTTGTTTTATAGAAGTTTATTCAAGAATATTATACGTAACAAAACTTACTTAAAAACTGTTTCGACAAAAATTACTGAAAGAATGACTTATGAATAAAAAAAAAATAACAGTAATATTAAATTTACATTTCATTTATACATTTGTTTTCTTTTGCGTTTTTAAGAAAATTGTTTTTATGTGCATGTGTAAATATTTCAAATATTGGTTAATAATGCTTTAGTTTTTGGACAATGGAAAAATTTCAAGAATTCAATAACTTCACCAAAACATTTTCCGGAGAAAAAGATAAAATTTTCATTATTTCTTCCTATATATAATGAATACTTTTTTAAGCATAATTATTAGATAGATAGATAGATAGATAGATAGATAGATAGATAGATAGATAGATAGATAGATAGATATAAAAAATTAAGTACCTTCAATTTTCAAAGCTCAGAATTGATGGTTGAAGTTCACATAATTGTTTTTGCAAAACAAACTAACAAAAATTATTCATTTTTGATCTTTTCAAACCAAAATAGGGTCGATATGCAGTCGATAGTTTTTTTAAGTATTTGTAGCATTGACAAAGTCTCTTCATTTTTCCACTCCTCTCTCTCTCTCTCTCTCTTACATTCTCACACTCTTTATCTCTTGTAAATGTATTCTTATTGAAAAAAATAGCATTAGGAACGGGAATGTAACAAGAATGTAACGGGAATGAATCTTCCGTAAGAATGTGTTTAAATACTCAATTTAAATATCAATCAGGTGAGGTGATTAATTTTGAATATATTAAAATCCAAGTTTAAAATCATAAATAAAAAGTAGAAATGATTTCATTTGACTTACACTGTACAAATGCCAAATCATTTCAACGTCTAAATATTTCTTAAAAATCGCATATTTTGATATTCGAAAAAAATCTATTATTTTCACTATAATTCCTTGACATGTCTCTGTTGTGAGTTTCAATTAATTAAGAAAATAATAATTAACCGTACTTTATTAGAGTTAAGTTAATTCTGTATGTGCTTTTTTTTTGTGAAGTGAGTGTAAAGGTGATTTCTAAGATCAAATTTTAATGTTTCAGTTGTAACATTGTATATTTTTAAAAATAATAATTTAATGTAGGTTTATCAAATGAGAAATTGAAATTTAATCAAAATTATTTATAAAATTAAAATTAGCTTCAAGCATCTATGGATGTTACTGAAAATTGTTCTGAATGGTTTTATCTCATATTGCTTCAAGTATTATATGACCTCTGAAACAATAATACATACAACAAAAACAACCTCATTAAAACAATTATAACTGTATATATATATATATATATATATATATATATATATACAATGTGAAATTGAGAACATTTAGCCATAAATATAATATACTTTTTATTATATATATATATATATATATATATATATATATATATACATACAACGTTTTCAGTACTATATATATTAGAACTAGTACAAACAAAAATGGTTTAACAGTCCGCTGTTTGTGGCAATTCGCTGTTTGTGATAATTCACTTTTTGAATAGTGCTCGATACTTAATAGACCATTATATATAGTGATGTTTTATTATAAGTGCTTATAATAAAAACATAGTCTATTTCAACAAAAGAACTGTTGTACCCTAAAGTATAGTTAATTTATTTTCTACTATAATATAACTGGATCCCATAATCTATAATCTATCCCCTCACATAAATAGATTGATTCTCCAATCTTCTGTTAATTAATTTGCTTTGGTTAAGTGATATATCACCTACTAAGTCGGCCACATATGTTTGACGTACATTATATTTTAACCCTTTCTTGTTTTATAACTATTCCACCACAGCAACTTAAAAAATCCTGTAACCATTTCACGATACATGCGACACCATTGCAGACGTGTTAAAATACAAATGTATACAACCGAAAGTTTCATAATTGAAACAAAAGGGTCTGGGTTTCCCTGACATCTCAATTCTCTAATCTATACCCTAATAATCTCATTCCTCCTATTCATCATAACCTTGATTTTATTGGTTGAGACAAAACCTGTGGATTCCACCCACTTAATTGACTGAATATGATAAAAATTGTGTTGTTTTTTAATTTCTGTATATAATGATTCCTAATAGAAAAGATATTTCAGTGCATGATGAGGTGCCAATAAGCAAGCACCGAAACACAACAGCTCTTATGTTACAGTTATGTTTTTATTATAAACACTTTATATATATATATATATATATATATATATATATATATATATATATATATATATATTAGGTACCTTCACTAAATTGATGAAAAATCAACATAGTATGAAGAAAAAGGCCTCAAACTTAATTAAAACAAACTTTTGCCATTATACTATTATTAAGAGGAAAAACCAAAGTATTTTTAATAGTTTCACCTCAAGTAGATAGACAGGGTGATGGGGAAAGGACGAGGGAAAGGACTGGAGTCAAGTGGATAAGAGATGGCAATTGATATTACATTTTAATTCTTGGTGGTTGTAGCCGTCAGGAAAGCCAGTATACGGAAGGGATTTCCACAGGCGGGATGTGCGAGAAAGGAAGCTGATTGAGTAAAAGTAGCGGCTGCATTTAGTTGATTTAACTGCAAAAGGGTGGGACCTTGTTGCCAGTCTGGTAGCTCGAGTAAATTCTTGTGGAGGGGACATCAGTGAGCTAAGCTCGTCGGAGCAGAAGCCATGAAAATATTTATAGAATAGTCAAAGGGAAGCCGCATCCCGCCGGTGAGAATGTGGCTGGAGTCGAGCTGCCAGATCGGGACCGATCACATTAAAGATTCTCTTTTGAAGCCTGTCGAGAACCCTGAGATGAATAGTAGAGGCGCCCGACCAGGTGTGACAACAGTATTCAATGCACGGTTGGATGGTTGATTTGTATATGTGCAAAACTGACTCAGGTGGGGAAAACATCCTGACCCGGTACAGGGACCCAACCTTCGTATCAGCCGATTTAGCTATTGATTCAATGTAATGGCTCACTTGAGGTCGGAAGAAAGGGTGAGGCCGAGGAGGCGCAGTGTATTGCTTTCAGGGAGACTAGCTTGGTCCTTGTTGCTGGGGGTAATAGGAACTGCCTGTAGTGGTTGACAGCAGCTTTGTTTTAGAAGCATGTTTTTAAATATTTAAAATTGTTTTTAAATTCTTTTTAGTACGTTCGAAATTTTGTTAAAAACTTTTTCGTTAGTTAATAATGGATAATGTAATATTACATAACTCAGTTTTTTCCGGTGAAAAACACATTAATTTGAAAATTCTTGCAAAAATCAAATGATTGTAGGATTTTAATGAAACTTTCAGGATTTGTTCACAAATGAATGAAATTATTTTTGAAATTATTATTTCAAAAATATCTTGGTACAAATATTTTTTTTTACATCTGTTAGTCTCCCTCTACTCACGCAAATTCATGAAATTTCAAGAAATTAAATTTTGTAGGGAAAATTGGGTAATGTAAATCTTCTGTCATTTTTTATAAACATTTGACCCATTTTCCGAAAATCTGCTCCCAAATACAATCCCTTGAAGAATTTAAATAATCATTTCTTTTTTTGTTAAACAGGACGTACAGTTACAAAAAATCTGCCCTGAATTGTAAAATGAATAAGGCACTAAAACTATGATATTATTTAATTAGATAAGCCTTTAATTGCTTTAATAAATAATATATATTAAGGATATCATAATCTGATGTAAAAATCTTTTTCGATTAATAATGAAATTTTAAATGAATTGTTTTCATTTTTTTAATTATAATAATTTATAAAGTTTTAAAAATATTTTTAAAATACTTCAAAGACTTGTAGGCTTTAGGTTATTAAGTTATTAAGTAAAGACTATATTTACTAGTCGAAAATTAAAAAGTTTAATACAAATCGTCGAGCCATTGTACTTTTAAAATAATTTTATTATTTTTTGTGTATTTTAATTTTTTGTATGGTACATACAAGTGTTTCAAGTGTTTCACGGTTTATTCCCTTACAGGAAAAAACATTGGACAATTATGTCAATTCTGATCACCATAGATACCTGGCTGCCATCACATGTCAAATTCTACGGGAAATGACAGAAATAGTGATTAAGAAATAGTTTTAGTCCAAATTTCATGCTATGACTAAGTAATGCTTAATCAGATTAATTTAACATTAAATTTGCTAATTTTTCAAAAATAATGTGTCACAAATGTATATTTTATTTTTGCAAGATTTTTAAAACCGACAGTTAACTTTTGTTTACAAATCTGTCAACCGCTTAAAAATGGCCGAAAAATTGAAAGATTTTTAAAAATTGAAAAATTTCAGATTCCAATCAATGTAATGTCTGTTTGAAATATACCAGAGTATTTTGCTTACTGGAAATAGTAAATGTAATCATTTAGCTTTCAATTAAAACTACAATAAAAGTTTCAAGAAAAAAATTTTATTTTTCAAAATTCAATTTAAAATTTAGATATTGAAAATGAGTGGAGGTTTCTACAAGGCTTAAAGGAATCTGGCCATAAAAACAATTTAGAAGAGAAACTTCAGTCAAACAAGCAAACAAACGAAAAATAATAATAGTAATCGAAACATTAAAATAATATCTCTAACAGGGAATGTAGAAACAAAAACAAATGTCCACTTAAAAGACTTTGTAAAACAGATGGAGTTATTTACAGAGCAGAGGTACATGTCATAGATAAGCAAAGAAAAACAAATCTGGGAACTACAAAAGGTATTTTTAAAAGCAGATAGAATAATTACACATCTACATTTAAACTGAAAAATCTCAAAAAATGCACCAAACTTGCTAGCCACGTGTGGAAATTATAACTGTAAAACGGAAAAGATCCTGAAATATAGTATAGTGAAAATAGCTAAACTATACAACGATGCATGCAGATTGTGCCAGGAGAAAAATTTAGCCATTGTGTTGTTACCAGAATAAAAAAAAATACTAAATGAAAGATCAGAAATAATGTCCAGATGTAATCACAACTATAAATTCGAACTAAGGTGATACAAACATGGATAAAAGTGTTTTAAGATCCTTAAATAGCTCCTTCCTAATTCTAAAAATGTTCTGTTGTTTAAAAATTGCAGTCACACTTTCGTAATATATCCCTGTTTGTACGTTTATTATAAATCGCCTGAAGATACAGAAAGGTTGAAACCTAGGTTGTGTAAATAACTAATTTCTAAATGAAAAATATTAATGTATTGAAATATATAAATAAATATAAATGTATTGAATACTTTTTTAATACAACTGTGTACTGGTCTAATTTAATTATCAACAAAAACTATATATTTCTCAAGTTTTAACCGTTATTTATTTTTGTCCCCTTCTTAATCCTGGTTTTCTTCATTTGAGCATAGTAGGCGTTTTGCTGAGGAGACGCGAATTCTCTCTTTCGTGTCGAAATGTTCATTCAATATTTTTGAAATTTGAAAAGTTACATTAATTTAATGTAATGTAATATATATATATATATATATATATATATATATATATATATATTATATACACAAATATATATATATAATATATATATATTTGTGTATTTAGGCGGCACATTTTCTTTTAAACATGTCAGATCAAATAAATTGCAAACATTATATTTGCTTATTTTTAATAAAAGTCATTCATACTTACGGATAATCTTTCGTGCATTATAATTAAAAGATGACAGAAATGAGCTCTAATGTTGACAGATGTATATAATATATATACATATATATATATATATATATATATATATATATATATATTACACTAAATCTAAAAATGAGCCAACACCGACCGCGGTTTCACACAACGGATCGTCAGTGCCAGGCTAACAATTTAGATAAAAAAACAGCAAATATATAGAGCTCAAAAGAAGAAACCAAATTAAATCAGGGTAAAACAACCTTTATTACCCCCCCCCCCCAAAAAAAAAAACACCTATTTTAGTAAGCAATTTTTTATATGTTTGCATCTATTAAGGATTTCGGTTTTAGAATTAAGCAAGCTCTGCGCTATGACTAATTTTTCCTCGCCACATAGCTGCCAGAACTTGCTACCTACTTTATAATTTGAGCATTTTTTTATTATTTCCCATTTAAGAATGGGGTCTTTTTTAATAATATTTTTAAGGTTCCATACATAAGTAGCTAACTCGGTACTATGGCTATATTTTTGGTCTTTAAACGAACTTTATGGTTATAAAATCTACGTTTAAAAGTATCATGAGTTGCTCCAATATAAGTTTTAGGATTAGGATCATTTTCATCAGCGTAGACTATAACTACATATACATCACAAGACTGCCGACAGTAACCATTGATGGGGCAGTCATTCTTCAGTCTACAATTACACTTGGGTTTAAAACTAGACATTTCGGTTTTTTTAATTTACTTTTATTAATTCCGCTTATTATTTTACCTACATTAGGTAAACAGGAATAACTCAATTTAATGGTATTTCTGTTAAAGATTTTATTTAGACAACTATTTTTAC
The DNA here is from genome assembly GCA_037127315.1 of Ascarosepion bandense. Lineage (NCBI taxonomy): Eukaryota > Metazoa > Mollusca > Cephalopoda > Sepiida > Sepiidae > Ascarosepion > Ascarosepion bandense. Next base: position 253,250 of record JBBBDQ010000789.1, on the reverse strand, counting down.
TGAAATGTTTATCAATTAATGTGAAAATTTTTTTACCAATTTTGGTTCTAACCTCCTTATTGAAAGCGGGGTTGAACCAGATTATTTCCCTAGCTCTATTCTTATTTTTAGCATTATTAGGTGTGATAAATTGAAGGTTATCTTTATAGCCACTTTTTAGTAGTGCAGATTGGTATATCTTCTTATGCTTATCGAATATCTCAATATTAGAAGAATTAGTGGAAATCTATACGCTATACTTTTTGGTATAGCATTTAAAATATAGTTAGGATGATTAGAATGTTTATTCACATAAATAGGGGTATAATTGTTTCTTGTGTAAGGGGAAATGTTTCCTGTATTTAGATCCAATGTTATGTCTAAATAATTAACAATTTTTAAATTACAATCAATTTCTCTAGTGAATCCATTTTCTTTAAAAAAATTATGGAGTTTTTTTCTTTAATCTGTCGCAAATTTGGGGTGTACTATGATCAACAATAATCAGACCGTCATCCCGATACAACCCATGCTTGTGGAAATCCAGGAGGTTATTTAGTTTGTATAGGAGAAGGCATCTTACCAACTCAGCTACTCACGCACCATCATACGCCCCCATGGGATCATCAAATCCCTAGGCATCAGTTTTTTTAATCCACAGTTCCTCATCATGATATAGTAGGGTTTTGCGACAGTGTCTAATTAAGTCAAGTTCATTGTTAGAAATTTCGTTAAACTCTTTAGCTAAATTAATAGCTTCTAGTAATATATCAGACGTTATAGATGGGTAGAACTCTTTAATATCATATTTTATGAAAGCAGAGTGCTTAAATTTTCTGAATTGATTGAACCATTTTATATAGTCTAATGTAGACTGCCGCTGGTTAATATTTAAGAATATACGTAAATTACTGCACAATCGTTGTAATAGTATCTTACTAATTTTTCCTAATTCCGTTTTAGTAGGATTTAACAATCGGAAATCAGGATGGAGGGGAAATGAACTTTTGTGGTCTTTAACCGTTATAAAGCTATCTTTTAGAGCCAATTTTTCAACTCCATTTAAAAGATTGAATTTACCAACCAGTAAACTAGCTTCTTGATTTAATTTTGATTCCATAGTAGGGGAAAAATTTTTGTAGTGTTTAGTAACTACATTTTAATTCTTTATTGTAAGAGCTTTTACTTATCCTATATATGTTAGTAGATTTATCTCTAATGTAAATGAACTCATCCCTACGGCATGTTTTTAGGAAGGCATTTAAATTTTGTTGACTTTTACTGGGTTTAAGTTTTCTATATTTTATTTTTTTAACCAACCCTATTAAATCATTTTCAAAATTATCCAGCTCTTTACAATGGGGAGGGTGTTTATATGTTTTAAAACCATAGTGTTCGATGTTATCATTATCTCTTAAACTGTTTAGGAAAAAAATGCCTTCCATCTAAGATTACTTATGAAAACTTCAATTTTCCTTAATAAATGCAACTCATAGTAATTTTTTGGGGGTATAGGTATATCTTTGAGCGAGCAATCTATATTAATTTGCTCCATGTTAAATGTTTTAAAGTGCTCTATAGGGAACCTAGAGCCAACAATATTAATATACGTAATTACAATAAAGCAGCACTAATTATTATAGACTAATGTCCGAAAAACCAATGCTAATCTATCAGTAACTTAAATCGTTAATAACCCAACGAAGACTACCTCGTAGGTTAAATAAAGGGGAAGAAAAAAAAGAAGAAACAAACCAAGAAACAGGAACAATGCGTCAAGTGCTTGTTTGAAAGAAAAAAGACCCCAAGACGAAAATCTTAACAGTAAAGTGCTCTATACGAAAGTACGAAAGTAGAGCAAAAACAAGCACTTGACGCATTGTTCCTGGTATATATATCCGTACCTACAAAGACTAGATAAAAATGAGGACACACAATGAAAAGATGCCCATTCTTAATAAAAACATAGTTTTATCATCAAAATCTTATGTGATATTATTTATGGGAAATACTATAGAATGCTTTATGTAACTTTTTAAAATCCTTTTTAAAACTCCGAAATTTTGGTTAAAATTTTGTTTTTGTCGCGTCAACATAAATGTAATGAAAATTTGATTGTCTTTATGCGGTGAAAAACACATTAATTAAGATATTCTTTTTTTTAAAAAAAAGAAAATTGTCGGATTTGAATTATCTTTTAAATGATTCTTTTTTTAAAAAATCTTGATAAATTGTTTTTAATACCTGTTATTCACACTTGAAGAATTTAAAAATAATTCTTTACGCTAAACAGGACGTACAGTTACAGAAAATCTGCTCTGAATTGTAAAATAAAATAATGTAAGACATTATTTAATTAGAAAAGCATTTGATTGCTTTTAGGAATAAAAATTGTTACGGAGACTCTTGTATTAAGAATTTCTTTTTTATCAATAATGAACTTTTAAAAGAATTGTTTTCATTTTTTAAAATTCTAATCAGAAAAATTTATAAACTTTTAAATCGTTTGAATTTTTATCAATTTGTAGTGATCAAGTGATATTGTTATTAAATAAAAACTGTACTAATCATAACTGAAAAAGCTAACTACAATATAGTCACTCCAATATTTTAAAAAGAAGTTTTAACTTTTTGTCTGTGTATGAGATTTAGGGATGTCCACACACGACATTGTTTGAAAATAAGAGCAGTATTTATAGTAAATTTAAAATTTATTGATATTTTTCTAACAATTCTTCTTAAGACTGTAATGCCAAAGTACCTAAAATTCAATAAATATTAGAATGCTGAAGATATTTAATTATTTAACGCGCGTGCGCGCACACACACACACACACATATATATATATATATATATATATATAATATTATTTATTCATAAATTATAACATGGATATGTTACAATATCACTACAAAAGCAGCTATTCTATTTCGACAATTTTGTGTCTTGTCAAGTAATGTGATAGTTCTTAAATGAATGGTTTAAGAGTCTGAAAACGAGCATTTTCAGACTCTTAAACCATTCATTTAAGAAACCATTCATTTAAGAACTATCACATCACTTGACAAGACACAAAAGTGTCGAAACAGAATAGCTACTTTTGTAGTGATATTGTAACATATCCATGTTATAATTTATGAATAAATAATATTATTAGCTCTACTTTTGTATTGAGCACTTTTTTAAAAATAGTGTTTCTTGAAACAAGGAATATTATTCCAACAATACTTGGTTATATATATATATATATATATATATATATATATATATATATATATATATATATATATAACAGGTGTTTATGCTGTATGCGTCATACAATTTTATTTCAATTATCTCCTTAGATAAACATTAAAACATCAGACTGTCGATAAATGTGTCAACACCTCATAAACACACTCACCTCTGATGTTAAAACAGCTTTTCGGCTAAGTTTTAAACTAAAAGTAATATTTGTCTCAATTCAGATTGATCAAAATTAAAATCAACTATTTTTTCATAAAGAACATTTCAGAAAAGTATATTTAAAAATTTTTTAATAAAGAGAATGATGTTATCTTGAGAGATTTCCCAACATGGATGATTTCAATCAATTGAAATTTTGCTTGAAATATAGAAAATGTTAAATTTAATCTATTAGCTTGAAACAATTCTCGGTTTTTAAAAATTTTTAAATAAATAAAGTATATATTACGTTTTTCATTGTAAACTCTCGTAACGACCTGGTTACCCACTAACTAAAATCAAAACAAGATATTTTACCAAAATAATGAACGTGGTAGAAGGGATTAAAATTTTTTTAAATATAATTAAAAAATACTTTGATCTTTCCTCTTAATAATAATATAAACATTTTGATGGAAAAAGTTCGTTTTTATTACATTTTGGTATTTTTTATTCATACTATGGTGTTTTTGCAGCGATTTAGTGGATTTATCATTTGTCGCGCGTTCGTAAAATGTACCCTGTTTGTACATTTGAAAAACGGAAAAATCAGTTATTATAAAGAGACCGAAAGGTTGAAATCTAGGTTGCGGAAATAACACATTTGCAAATGAATATATATATATATATATATATATATATATATATATTAGTCATCCGCATACAAGCCCGTTTCGCTGTATCACAACTCATCAGTGTGGCTAGACATATCCACTTACTTCTGGCCGGGATCGAAACGTGTGTATGTGTGTGTGTGTGTGTGTGTGTGTGTATAGAGTACATTTTAAGATAGTTAGGTCTGTAATAATTGTGCGCGCGCGCACACACACACACGTGCGCGCGCGCACACACACAAGTATGTTTTCTTTTTAAAACAAATAAGGTCAAATTTTAATTCAACTTAAAAAGTTTATATTTTGCATTATTTGCAGAGAAAAGAAAATGTCAGTTGTTAAACTTTTCATTTTGCTCGATGAGCTTTTAAAAAATGAATGTAAAAATATCAGACTTCTATGGTTAAAACTGTTCGAGTCTGTCTTGGAGATTTATTATTCTTTCTTTTTTCCTCATGTCTAAAAGTAATAAAAATATACTTATGACTTAAAATAATTTCTCAACAGTCAAAGATATATTCATAGCAATATAATCATTTACTCAACATTTTCTAAACTGATTCTCCGGCAAAATTTACATGCAGAGAATAAAGGTTCAAATGAATGAACCAAACTCTATTCTTTATCGCACACACAGATTTTCACACACGCGAACACGCGCATGAGCATTAGAGTGCACGCGAGCACACACGTGCACCCTAACGTTTACAGACATTCTCATGGACATACGTACTCACGCCAACAGGCAAGCTCTAACATACATACAATCACACGAGGAGAAACGTGCAGTGTACGACGCATAAATACTTAACAAATAAAAAATGAAAAACTGCTGGATGTGTACTTAGTTGTCAAGCAACCTGCCAATCAAAGTTTGATAATGGGAAGTAGGAGGAGCCTACAACTTTGAAATTATTATTTATACAAAATTTCGTTTCCCTCCTCCTACATTGCGCACCTCACTCTTCCTGTTACGTTTATCGCTCGAACCTAGATTGTTCATATGTGTGTGTGTGTGTGTGTGTGTGTGTGTGTGTGTATGCACGGTTATATCTCTCAATTAATTCACCTCCAAGCAAGGCGATAATGCCACTAAGACGCAACGGGCTACTGAGAGTAAAAGACTACGAGAAGATTATAGAAGACTATAGAGGAATGCGATAACTACTAACTTCTACATCTGTTCAAAAGATCGAGAAGCAGTGTGGACTGGACGGGAGGGGAACCTATCTATTTTTATGGAAGAAAAAGAAGAAAAATAAAAAAATAAAAAACAAAAATAGTAAATAAAATTTCAGAGTTTAGGCGGAGACGTTAGAACTATTGAGTTGAAATACACCATAGAAGGAACCGGAAACCCAAAGCTAAACAGGAGACAAGGGATAAACCTCTAATCTTGTCCCAAAAAGGAGAAGAGTGTGAACTAGACAATAGGTGAACCTATCTACTCCTACTGTTATGGAATACTTCACCAAATCTGACGAGTTAACCAAACATGAATTTTTACATCTCATACATACTCGCACACACACGCATACATATATATATATATATATAGATATATTTTAATCCATAGGAAAAGCAGGAAGGTAAATCCCAAAGACCCGATTCTAATTAATATTAATATTTTAATATTAAAAAATGATACAGGTGGAGGGTTCAATGTAATTAAAATTACAGAGCCAATTATAAAATAAAATAAATTTCGTAGTTCAAAACAGTTGAATGATCATTTCAACATGAAATCCCTAAGAGAGATTACACATCTCATCGGCAACTATCAATATTCAAAATGAAATGAAAAATGAAATAAAAAAATTAAGATTTTACCGGCGGAAGTTCTAAAATTTACGTCAGAAAAAAAATAGATAGCAATCAATATCTATTTTTAGATTTTGGACAACATTACTTTTAGATTGAGTTGTAAGTGAAAAATTTAAAAATTTGGCTTTGTCTAGCTTTACAAAGGGGAAGGGGGTAACGGAAGAAATAGGAAATGGTGTTTGACTAAGAAGTGAGCTAAACAAAATGGAAAGAGAGGGAGGAAAAGGAAAAAGGAAAAAAAAAAGAAAAAAGAAGAATTTCATATTCGTAAAGACGCTAGGGATGTGCTAACAAAACTAGCGTTTATAAATGGGTTAAAGTCTTAGAAAAAAGATTTTTAGAAAAACTTTATTTGTGGGGAAAAAGTTGATATATGGTTTATTTAAATTTAATTAAATTCATCTAATTAATTATTTATTTCAGTATTTAATTATAAACCTAGATTCAAATTAGAAATAAAATTAATAAAATTTATTTAAAAAAATTTTTAAAAATTAAAAAATTAAAAAAAAATATTTTTAGGTGCTAGGAAATATATATATATATACATACTTGCAGAAAAAATTGGGGGTTAAGTTAGTATAAGTATCCTTACTTCATAAAAGGTAGATATTAATAGGAGAAAGGAAGAGGAAGGTAGAAAGGTTCAGATTTACTATTTAAAAATTTAATTAATTAATCAATAAATCAAAAACAATTTAATTTATATTTTCTCTCCTAAAAATTGAATTTAGAATTTAAATTTTAAATGTTCACAAATTTCGCCTTATGGTGGCACTTACTAATGAATTCTTTTCTAAAATTCAAGAGTAGGCGCTGGTTTAGGTACTTTAATATTAGTATTTTTTCTTGCAGACACAGATCGCATCTATCACGAAAATTCCTCGGAATTCGGGCTGAACCTATCAATCTCCAACTAATTACAGTGTCCAGCCCTTCTTCCTTCATTTTCCAGAATCTCCGTGAAAGGGCTGTCTGGTATTTCTGAACCAAGTTCGAAAAAGAATACCTGTGATTGTAAAATCTTTGCTTAAAAGGCCCCGCGGACATACCAATATTAGTCCGGTAATTTTTCTTGTTGTTGGATGGTGAAATGTGAGCTTCATAAATTACCTGGGTGCATTTACATTTGCCCTCCACCAAGCAGGCATCCACGGAGCTACAATTGCATTCATTTAAATATCTTTATTTTCATTGACAGTTTTGATGTTTGATGATAAATGGTTCATCCTATTATTTACTATATTGGGTATCTGTTTTAAAAAAATAAATAACAAATATCAATATTAGTAAATATTTTCTCAAATTAGTAGACAAACATCTAATAACAGCAATCCTCTAAGAAAAATATTTAATAGGAACACTCTAAAATTTAGCTACTCTTGTACCCCTAATATGGACAACATTATAAATTCTCATAAGAGGCAAATTCTAAAGAATTTATGTCATACTGACTCTGGGTTCGGAATTTTAAATGAATGCAATTGTAGCTCTTAGAAAGAGCTGTTTTACAGGAACTAAGAACATGTTCTAATGTTTGTGGATTTTTCTTACAAGTAGGATCGCTCTCTTTCTTCCATTTAACAAGATTGTTCTTAGATGGTAGCAGGTCATTTGTGGAACGTATTAAAAAAACTCAACCTGAGTGAAGCCATCTAATGTTCTTCCAAGTAATAGATTTCTGCAGAGCCTCCTCCCAGTTTGTCCATTGACCTTGCTGGGATTGTTGTACTTCTTGTTGTACTTCTTTTACGAGCCTTTTGTTATCTTCTTCGTTTTTTACATTTTGGATGACCATGTCTCGGCGATCTTTACCAGAAGTTTTCGATCATCATTGCCTTTCATTTAGTGTACGCCATTCCATGTAGTTGTGAAAAGAAATATAAAGGAGTGACAAGCCGTAGGTAAGGCTACAAGAACACCGCAAGGTCGTAACACGAGGAGAGATAGAAAAATCAGGCGTAGAAACTACGTAAAATTAAGGAATCAGCACATATGCTAGGCTTAAAAAAATCTCCTAAGCCGACCAAGCATACAGATGAACACAATATGGGAACCAGTAATACGGAGTGCCAGAGAAAATCATTAGTGTCAAAAATTGCAATCTGAGCTCTGGTAAAAAAATACTAGAGAAAACCATTAACATCAAAAAAGTTGCAATAGGAACTCTGGTAAAAAAAGGGCTACTTGACATTCGGTTGCTCTAGTTCTGAAGGACACATGGCCCAGTGGATATAGACATTGGTTATTTCTTGTGAATTGACCCAAAGTTGTGAGTTCAATACTAGGCTACAGCAGTGATGAACAAGTAACTTTCAGGGAGATAATTCATGACTTTCAATCGAGGCATTACGCAAAGAAACTGTAAAAAATATCTTTCCTTCTACATTGAGAAGCGAAATTGACTGATGTCCTTGGAATTCTTTACTTTGGGTATGTACACCCCATCAGCTATCATCCACTTTTGGTTGATATGGTAATTTTTCCATGCTAACTTTAAGTTAGTATGTAACCATTTAAAAAGTGTAAGACATTTTTTGTATAGAAGGAAAGGTATTTCGTTAAGGCCAGGTGTAGATTTATTCCTACTTTTGTCGACTATGCGTCTTATTTCTTCACGTGTGAGTGGTTTCACGTCAAACTACACTTTAGAAACGGCTGGCCAAAATAAGTTCCTATTATGATCTAGAGGAATATGTCGTTTGGGATCAGAGTACACATCTCTTAAATGTTCCTCTAGAATATTTTTCTCTATTTTAAGCACACCTCATCTTGGTTGATCTAATATTTTCCTCGCATATTTGTAAGGTTCCTTCCTGGAAGAAACGCTCTTGGTCTTTCCTTTGTTTCACTCTTCTCTTCCTTAGATTTTTCGCTCTGCTAAGAGCGTTGTGTTTCTTTTTAAGGTCCTACCATATTTTAAGCAATCCTTCTTTTTCGTCAAAATTTGCGAAATGGATTTGCCGTTTTAGATTTCATTTTTGTTTTGCATATTGTAACTGTAACATTATGATCTACTTGTGTATTGAATGAGTACTTTTTAAAGTAAATATCTAATTGTGGAATATACTTTCATTAGTAACCATTACTCATATTATATATATTGGTTGTGATGGTTAAATTTTCGTCTAAATTATGCAAAAATGAAAATAACACAAAATTATCTTGAAATACTAAAGAGTATATTTATTCAATAAAATTGCCATTGACTTCAACCAAGACATCCAGACGATTTCGGAATCTCCTGCAACACTTTTGGACGGTCTCTATGTTTAAGTTGGGGAATGCTGCCATAACTTTTGCTTCAGCTCATCTTTGGAGTTTTGTTAGGCTCGCTCTCAACTGCGCCCCACATAATCAAGAAGTTTGCAATTTTGGGAGTTAGGTGGCCAGATGTAAGGGGTGATGTGGTCGCAGAAATTGTCTGACGACCATAACTGGGTTCTCCTGCTTGTGTGGCATAGTGCAGAGTTCTGTTGCCAATATTCCAACAACTACCCTCTTGACACAGGACAGCACTACCTCTCTAGCTATGGACCTGATTGATTTGTAAGGATCATTTTTACCATGGTCTGGATCTCATCAACATTTTAGGGATTTCTTTTCTTAGCAGAATGATACCATCGTAATCACCATTAGACTAATCCAATTCTTTGCGAATTCTTTGCGAATTCTTTGCAATGTCCTCAGTTTGATACCCAAGAACTCTGAAATGTTTGTATTGGAGCTGCCAGCGCGAATGCCAAGCAGTACCGCATGCCTTTTCCAAATTTCTGAGGGAGTAAATTGCGTCATGATGCTCTTTTTCTCACAGACAGTGCCTAGATGACCCTATCATACAGTACTGTCAACAAAATAAAAAGTATGAGCAAAATGAAAAATTCAAAATGGCGACAATTGACGTATTGAACCAGATATATATATATATATATATATATATATATATGGTGCGATACAGTCTGGTTATATATTTATATGCACGCATACACACGCATATTTACATTTTATAGATAGAGTATTAGAGGTTATGATTATGAATTTTTGTGTTGTTAATGTTACTTGTTTCTAAAATGTCAATGAAAGGTAGAGCTTTGTTTATTTCAAATTCATATGTGAATTCGACAGTGAGTTCAATCTCATTATGTTTGATTATTATGTCTAATAGATTTATATTATAATATAATAAAAGAACGTTGTTTATATATCTTAGGTAAAGAGAGCTTTTAGGTATAATGTGCTTAAATAGACCGGACCCTAAAAATTCTCCAAAAAACACAGTAAAGGAGACCACTAATAGGTGATCCCCTAGGTAAGCCGAATTTTTGCTTTTAGAAATTTTTATGGAAAAAAAAAATGGTTAGTGATTAGTTTTATAACTTCATGAACAAGTAGAGGAAGTCTTTCTTTAGATTTTTGAAGTGGTTTCTCAATACGTTGATGTATTTTGTAACAGCGATATTTATGTGTAATGATTCTATAGTTAGCTATAACCTTCTTTACCAGACTTATGTTTCGTATCCTTTAGAGTAAGCCACCAGAATATTTAATAAGCCTTGAATTGATGGTACCTAAGATTTTTGCAATTGCTATAGTTAATTTGCTTTTCAACATATTCATTGTGTCCGTAATCAACAGGGCTCCTCACAAATTAGCTAAATTAGTGAATGTTCAACACCACCGACATGTGATGATAATCAATGGACATTATTACAGTACATCTCTTCAAACATCTAACATACTTCTTGAGATTCTCGTCAATAATATCTATACCGTCTTTATTATTATTTGAGAAATCAGAACGGCAACAAAGTGACGCTGGAATACAAATATACGAAATCTATATATTAATTATAACATAACCCACACAACACCCGTCCATGATACTCCTCCACTAGTCCCACTTATAAACAGATGCACAGTGCATCAGCCTTGAGGGGACATATCCAAATGTTTATGGTCGGGCAACTGACGATAAAATTTGTGGCACTGAATGGGATATTTATTGTAGACCATATTATTTACAGTCTTCCTTATTTGCTACAATCCAAGTCTTTTAAACGAGACCTAATGTTTTTCTTAGAAAGTCACCGAGAGACATTTTGTAAGTAATCGAGCGATACTTATAACTACAATCAGATAGTGTTAGGTTTCCTAGGTATTTTTAAGGTGTATTATTATTAAGAAAAAGTACTTTGACCTATATTTGTTTTATAATCACATGCCCATATAACAGGGCAAGCGAAGGATGTGACTTTTTGTTATTTTTTATTATTTCCACTTAAACAAAAACAGCTATTAAAAAACAAGACAAACAAAAAAATTCAAATGGAGAAATCTCTTCGATAGATATAGGCTGTACTTGTTAGGACTATTTTGGAGATTTCATGGATAGATAGTGCACCAGAGAATTTATTGGATTTTTCTTGAGTTCCTTTCTTTATAAGACCCAATTCCAACAACAATAGTTTTATTTTTTAAGTGCCACATTGTTTCTATTGCCATCTCCATATTTTTGTATTTACTTAGTTTTTCAAAGGCCTTTGCAGAGATGTTTTATCATTTGGTACGCTCGTTTCAATCAGTGTACAAACCTTTTCTTTTTTTATCCTTGATAATAATATCTGGGCAATTTCTTTGTATTTGGAAGAGATAAGACGATCAATAGTTTCAATGTATTGGTCACAAAATCTACATTTTGTATCCGTACTATATTGTAGATATTAACTTGATAGTTGTTCGAAATCGGGCTCAGTTTCTGTACAGTAAGAATACACCCTTCAGTCTCACCCTTAGCCACTGGTGGAATACGAATTGATATATATGAACCATTTTTTCTTCGGAGAACGAACTGGTTATATAGAGGAATTTGATTCCAGCTTTCTTTGATTTTCTTTTGGCCTAGTGTTTTTGCTTCCTTTTTCTTGTTGATTTTGTGGCAGTTGTATCTGCTTTAGCACTATTTTCAAGATTTAACCAAATTCTCTAGCATATTTATGTAATTCTTTTAATACGGAATAAAATCTTTTACTTTTTTCATGCTCCATTACGAATTGTACTATCCAATCTTGTGTAGCTGAAGGATACTTATAAAGTCCCATTCTAAAAATTTTGTAAGACAATTCCAGCTTAATCATACTTCTACCACCACTACATCTCTCTTAGATGGCGCATTTGCCATGGGATGATGCATGGTATTGCATGTGAGTTGTTTGTGAATTTTTGAATCCATTTTTTTTATTTCCTGTCAATTCAAATTAATAATGTTGAAACTATAAATTACAACTGGGATAGCAGGATTATCCATGATCGTCATTATATTTGCATATTTGCCGAATTCAATTCTGTTTTCATTATCTCTGGGACTCGCCTGATGCACGACATTTTGGTTTTGCCTTTCATCTTCGATATAGGCAAAACAAAATATGTGAAACAGACGCAAAGAAAGATTACAAAAATAAGAAGCCAAACAGTTACTATAGAAAAACACAATTGGAAAGAGAAATAACTATATTCTGGAAGAACATATGATTAGATGACAAATGTCACAATGAGGATGTTAAAAATCCGGACAAAAAATACGGGGAATATTCAAGAACAGTCATAACAATATATTACAAGAAAAGAAATAAACAAATCTCACAAGTAAAGATAAGGAGGAACTGATAGCATTTAAAATTTCTGGTTTGATTCTTTCCCTCCTACTTATGCTATTATAACAACACTATTTAATAGAATGATGACGAAGCCCACAACACCAGAATAGTTTTCCCAAGGTGTCAAAAAAATAAAGAAGCAGAAACACTAAAAGCTATTGACCTATCAATTTTATGTTCTATATTGATGGAAAAACTTACAGCCATCTGAAAGAACATATTTTTGAGCCAAAACCTTGTCGCAAAAACTTCTATGACAGCAAAGATCAGTTGCTTATGAATAAGACAATTCTTGAAAATACTCACACGATACACGAAAATGGAAAAGAAATCTCAATGTGTCATGAATCAACTACAAAAAGACGTTCGACAGAATCCTGCATTTGTGTAATATCAAAGCCCTTGAGGTATAATTTAATCTCACTAACAATCTCACTAACAATTGCGAATTTTTAATGGTGTGCTTCTAAGACATGAATATTAAATCTGGAATTTTTCTTTGAGATCCTTTATGTGAGAACATAAAGGATCTCAAAGAAAAATTCCAGATTTCTTTTTGGCATTAATTTTTTATCAAAATTTTAAAACTATATAGGATATTGGGAAAAGATAAACGATAAAAGCGGCGTTTCCAACTTCTTTTTGGGAAAACGGACAGCTGTCTCTTCGCATTCTCGTAGCATTTTCTCGACATATTAAAATCTTGTTTCTTTCAATTGGAATTTAAATTTTTTACAGTACAGTTCACCCTGTACAAGGCACGGGGCCACTGGAGGTAGGGGGCTAGGTTAAAGAGTAGTTTATATGGATAGGAGGGGAAGAAAACAGATGAACAGGTTGAGATTGCAGCGATCGAGGAAGCATTGGTAGTCTGTTCCATAGAGGCGTGGTTCGAAAGAAAAAGCTCTTTGAGTGTAACTTACATCTCGTTAATGGGATACAGAGGGAGTGTCGGTGGTTTTCTACTATGTAAATGACATGGCAGCTCCTAGCCGTGAAGGTCAAACCTGGTATATTTTACCCCCGTCTTTCACAAGATCTGATGAGAGTCAAGCAGGCCTACAAGAGCGGATTTCTGTTCATCGTGACTGCTGGTAGTTTGGGGGTCTAATACGGCGGTGATAAAATGTAACCAGTATGGTTTTTGAGCCAGTTTTCCCCCATTAGGAAATCAGTGTTAGATCGGAAGAGAAGTCATCTGCCAATCTCTGATCGTCAAGACTTTTGGAGGAGTACCTGTATATATCGTTGTATCATCGGCATAGATGTTTATAAATGACCGGAGTATATTCTTAGGTAGATCGTTTATGTAAATCAGAAGGAAAATTAGTTTCAGAAGTGACTCATTGGGGATGTCTGCATTGAATGTCAGGGCCTCGGAAGATTGGCCATTAATAACTTCCTTCAGGGACCTACATGTTTGGAAGGATTGTATAATAGAGAAAGTTCTTTCAGTGATTCCTTACTTGGAGAGCTTTTGTAGCAAACCTTTGTGCCACATGTTGTCAAAGGTCTTCCAGATGTTTAATAGTCCGCACTATATATTTGTCGTCAAGGGACCCATTAATTCTGGTAGTTAGGACGTCGGCAGTGGACCGGGCTGATTGAAACTCGTACTGCTCATCGTACAAAAAGATTGTTCCTTTCCAGGTGCTCGATGACCTTCTTGATAATGACCCCCAAGTTTTTATTGATGATACTGAGGAAACAAAGAGTTATCTTGGGGACATGAAAGGTCAGGACGCTCACCAACTGTGATAAACTCGAAAATACTGAACAACAGTATTCTGGGAATATGTGAAACAAGATGGCCTAACAATGGCGACTTCATTCCTTTTGGTTAAACTGAGAAGAAACCCCTTCAACATATCTCTTATAGTAAATTATGCACCAACAACGCAAAGCACAGAGGAAGAAATAGAATAATTCTACTCCATACTGGACAATGCCAAGGCTCAGTGCAAAAAAGGTTCGTTTTGACGTATACTAAAGTGAAACGTATTAAATTCTTTAAGTTATTTTATTTGTTTTGTTTCTTTTTTTTAAAATTGGAGTAGATAGTACCTATTATCGCCCGGTCTCACACTCCACCCGCTTATTTTGGACAGGAGTAGATGTGATCGCCTTGTTTCTTGTTTTGGAAAGGGTTCCCGGTTCATCTCCTTTCTTCGGTCTTAGTGTTAGTTCAGCTGAAAGCTCTTTTTAGTTACTGAGTATGGTGGCAACGTCTCTTCATTCTGAGGGTACCCGGTTGGCAGTTTCCTGGTTGCTGCTTCCAACTGGTAGTTAGGAGCTCGAACTCTTGCGTAGCGTCTTGAGAGGCTGCTCTGATCAACAGTTGAATAATATCGGGGTTCTTGTAGTGCCATATCGCGCATGGACGGGCGTCGCTGCATGAAACTCCGGTGGGCGACCCCGAGGCCACATTATGTAGCAGGCTGCGCCAGTCTCCATCCTTCACATGCTGCAAATAAGTGACCGACTGATACTGCTCCAGACCACTCTCCTTAACAAAATCACTATGAAAAAAGTAAACAAAATAGCAAAACTAAACCAGCTAGTCAGAAAACGCCCAAACCCGTCAGCGTCTCTTTCACAAACATCCGAGGTAACTTTTACAGCGTAGAATCATTCCTTCACACTAACTCACCTGATATCTTAGCTCTATGTGAAAGTAACCTTGACCCATCTATCCCCCTCTCCTGAGTTTCTTCCCCTCTTCAGGAAGGACTCCAATGTCAATATGCATGGGCTTGGTGTATATGTCAGCGAACACCTCCCTCTAACTAGGATGACATCTCTTGAATCCCTGGATCACTCTTTCATGTGCTTCTATCTCTCATTTCTAAGCTCGGTTAGCTATCTTTTCTTTCTCTACCGCTCCCCCTCCTCCTCTGACTGCTCGGTACTTGACAGCATCTCTGACAATCTCGACAGAGCCATTTTTTCTCATCCATTTGCTCATATATTTGTGTTTGGTGACTTCAACGCCTACCACACTAAGTGGCTGGAAAATTCTGTCACCGACCCTGCTGGTGTCCACACTATGAAACTTTCAGTCACCCAATCCCTTACGCAAGTGGTGGACTTCCCCACTCGTTTCTCCAGTAAACCTAACGGAAGAGACTCACTACTAGACCTCTGCTTCACTTCCATCCCAGACTCATGCATTACCAGACAGCTCTGCCCTCTCGGAAAATCTGACCACACTGTAGTTTCCGTCAACATTTCATTCCACTCCCACCATACCCAAGAAACGCAGACCATCAGAATATCCTACTGCTGCCAAAGAGCAGACTGGGATTCGTTCCGAGACTTCCTCTGTGACATCCCTTGGAACAATATCTTTAGTCTTCCCGTTGAAGACTGTGCATCCGAGGTCTTTTCCTGGGTTAAGGCTAGCATCGATGCTTTCATCCCTGCCAGGAAATTTCAGCTTAAATCTCATGCGTGTCAATGGCTCTCGCCCGCTTGCTCGGCCGCCATTGCTCACCGGAATCACTTCTTTCGGCTCTATCGTAGCTACGCGTCGGACCAAAACAGGCGCCTTTTCGCCTCAGCTCGTAATAGGCGTAAAAAGATACTTAACTAAGCTAAGATGTTGTTTGCTGCCAAAATGAAGCAACGCATAGCATCCTCCAAGTTGGGCGCCAAAGACTGGCGTCTCTGTAAAAGTGTGCTTAACAAGAGAAAGTCCTCAATACCCCAACTAATCAATGAATTTGAGGTCCTCACCTCCTCAGCGGACAAGGATGAATGCTTTGCCCGCAGATTCTCGATCAATTCGAGACTAGATTCATCTGGAGTTTCTACACCCGACTTTCCACCTAGAAATGAGGCTCAACTGAATGACGTCCACATTACACCGTCGCTGGTTTCTAACATAATCTCAAAACTTGACCCCCACAAAGCGAGCGGAGAGGAAGAAATCCCAATCATAGTTTTGAAGAAATGTGCCCCTGAACTCTCCTCTGTCCTCTCCAAGCTGATACAACTTCTGCCTATCTGCTTTCCTGCCTGTTGGAAGTCTTCCTCTGTAGCTCCTATATTTTTACAGTGAAATCGATAAAATGCAGCCGTAACTTCTACTCCAACAGTTTCTTTCCTCGCACTTCCCGACTGTGGAATTCTCTTCCAAACGATTGCTTCCCCGACGGCTACAATCTCCAGGAGTTTAAATGTAAGGTCAATAGACAACTCCTAACACACTAACCTGCTCCCATTCTATCAAGCACTCTTCCCATCTGCCCAACCCTCATCCTCGCTATCCTTACTCATCTGTCACCTTCCTCCTGACATTCCCTATGTCTAACCACTCCTTCTCTTTACCTTCCCCTATGTAGCCCCATGCGCAATAGTGGCAGTGGAATGCCTTGCTTGGGGTGAGATGATTAAAAAAAAAATTTAAGAACACTGGAGAACCCTCGGACCCCGAAAATTACTGCTCTATCAGCCTTCTTCCGATCTTTGGCAAAGTGTTCGAAGCCATTATCAACGCCGATGTGGTCTAGCATCTCAAAGCCCACAAGCTCCTCTCGGACAAACAGTATAGCTTCCGCTTCACCAGGTCTACTGCTGATATGCTAACGACCATCACCGAGTACATATACCAGGCTTTTGACAAGAATGGTGAAGCCCGAAACGTTGCCTTGGATATCTCTAAAGCGTTCGACAGAGTCTGGCATGCTGGCCTTCTACACAAACTGCGGAGCTATGGTATAACTGGACATTTGACCTAATCCAGTCCTTCTCTAACCGCACAGTGAAGGTGGTATTAAACGGACATGCCTCCCAGATCTACCATACGAACGCGGGTGTCTCTTAAGGCTCTATCCTAGGTCCTACGCTCTTTCTGATCTACATTAATGATCTCCCTGATGCCATAAGCTCCCAAGTAGGTATGTACGCCGATGACACCACAGTCTACTCTCGCCTTGGCCAAAACTCTGGTGTGGGCAACAAAGTCAACCTTGCAGCCGAGCTTGAAAATGACCTCCAATCCGTTGTGGACTGGGGTAAGAAATGGCTCGTAAATTTTAATGCTTCTAAAACGAAGCTGCTTAACCATCATAGACAATCGCACCTACCTCCTATTAACATGGACCAGGCTTGCCTCCCAGAGAGTAAAACATTGCGCCTCCTTGGTCTCACACGCTTAGCGGACCTCAGGTGGAATGACTATATCGAATCCATTGCTAAATCCGCTGCTATGAAAGTCGGTTCTCTGCGCAGGGCCCGGAAGTTCTTTTCGTCTGAATCTATCCTGCACATATATAAATCTACCATCCGCCCGTGTATTGAATATTGCTGCCACATCTGGTCGGGTGCCCCTGCTATTCTCCTCGGGGTTCTTGGCAAAATACAATGGAGAGTCTGTAATGTGATCGATACCGACTTGGCAGACCGCCTGCAGTCTCTCTCTCACCGGCGTGACGTGGCTTCCCTGTGCCTCTTCTATAAATACTTTCATGGCTCCTGCTCCGATGAACTTAGATCACTGGTGCCTCCTAGGTAAGAATTTGCACGAGATACTAGATTATCAAATAGGTCCCACCCTTTTACAGTGAAACCGAAAAATGTAACCGCAATTTCTACTCCAACAGCTTCTTTTCTCGCACTTCCCGACTGTGGAATTCCCTTTTACATGATTTGTTTCCCCAACAGCTACAATCTCCAGGAGTTTAAACGTAAACACTCTTCCCATCTACCCAACCCCCAACCCCGGTATCCTTACCCGTCTGTCACACTTCTTCTGACATTTCCTATATCTAACCACTCTTTCTCTTTACCTCCCCCTATATAACCCCTTGCGCAATAGTGGCAGTGGAATACCTTGTTTGGGGTGAAATGATTAAAAAAATAGCCAAGAAATTAGGATCATAATTGGTGACTTGAATGCAAAGGTAGGTAAAGAGAGGGAAGGGGAGACGACCGGCAACTTTGGATTAGGAATCCGCAACGAACGAGGAGAAAAATGGGTCTAATGGTGCACGGCAAATGACCAGGTTGCAACTAACATCTGGTTCCAAGAACACCCACGACATGTATGGACATGGAGAAGCCCAGTTGGAGACACGGAAAACCAAATAGACTACATAAACATAAATAGGAGATTCAGAAATGCAGTAGTCCAATGTAAAACCTATCCAGGTACCGACTGTGGAAGCGACCATATCCCAATCATCTGCAAACTAAGTGTGAAACTCCGGAGAATGAAGAAACCTAATGTAGCACCAAGACTGCAATACAACACGCTCGTGAATGACCTCAACCTGCAGAAAGAATACACTAACAGCATGAAAAACAGATACGATGAACCAATTAGAAAATAAAATGGGACTCGCTAAAGGAAGCGATAGTAACATTAACAAATACTATTGCTTCAAAAGAAATCGGACATAGAAGAAAAACGAGTGAATGACTGAAAAGATTCTCGACATGGTGCATAAATTGATTTCCAAGCAATAATTGTTGAACTGTGAAAAAACAAAAATCGAATTCTAACAAAAATTGGAAGAAAAACAAATAGAAATCCAGCAGAAATGATACCAGACACATGGAATTACAAGAATTAATACTAAAAGTGACAAACAACAAAGAACAGAACAGCAGAAAAGAGTCTACATTTTCTCAGAACGCAATATGGAACTCAAGTGAAAATTTCACATACTCTCCGGATTAGGATGAAACTTTCGAAGACGACTTTAGGAGATACGAGGGCTTTTATAAAATTGACTGTGAGACACAAAGAAGTTGAGGTTGTTATTAAGAAAACTAGGGACGTCTGAACATACAAAGTTCGTTGACTATATATTGCCCTAAAAGACGAACTTTTCCATATGCTTCAACCTAACTAAAAAAGACGAGGAAGACTACACTACATTCGCAGCAATTGTAAATAAACATTGCGACGATTTTAAACTATCAGAACATTCGTCAGACCATTTCAAATGTTTAATCTTTGTACAGGGACTAGTCTCAACAAAAGTCTCCGAAATGAGAAAAAGAATTTTGAAAAACCTGCAAAACGAGCCGGAACTAACACTACAGAAACTAACAGAAAATTGTCAGAGGTGTTTAAGCGTAAAAAAAAGACTCAAGGGACATAGAAAAATTGGGTATGGCACATATACGCAAAGTTAACAGAAAAACATATTTTTCATCCTCCCCCCAAAAAAGTCAAAACAGAAATACACCATTTTACCCTCCCTAAACAAAAATCAAAACAATTATGAATTAAAAAGAAACCCCCTCCTAGTCCGTGTTATAAAAGTGGAGCTCTGCACTAGAATAAAGACTGCATGTATCTTTACAAGAACTGTTCAGCATGTAACAGAATAGGACACAAAAGTTCGCATTGCAGAACTAAAACTGGAAACAGAAGCAGGGTAAGAGTTGCCAGAACGGAACATGAGGACGGAATAAACAAGAAAATACGTAGTAGTAGAAATTCGAAACAAAAGGATCAAATTCCAGCTTGATTCAGGCTCCGATTTGACTATCATTAGTTTACAAACAGGAAGAAAACTAAATAAGCCCACCATGCTACGTACAGACAAAATTGCAAGATCAGTAACAAGAAAAAGAATAAAATTTGAAGGAGAGGTAAACATGAATGTATCATTCAATGGGGACCCCCCCCCCCACCACCACCAAAAAAAACCAACTCAAAATGTTCTTTCCAAAAAGTATAGAAAAACTTTTCGGCACCGACTGGATGCAAAAATTTGACTTATGAGATTTACCTATTAATACCTTCTGTCAGAAAGTAGAAAGTGAACCAACAGAAGCAGAGAAATTAAAAGAAAAACTAAAAGAAAAGTTCCCCGACGTATTTTCACCAGGATTGCGTAGAGGGAAAAAGATAGCAGCAAAAATAGAATTGAAAGATAGCGCACAAACAATATTT
Source organism: Ascarosepion bandense (assembly GCA_037127315.1). Lineage (NCBI taxonomy): Eukaryota > Metazoa > Mollusca > Cephalopoda > Sepiida > Sepiidae > Ascarosepion > Ascarosepion bandense. The sequence continues at coordinate 232,826 of JBBBDQ010000789.1, read as the reverse complement.
AAAAAAAAGAAATGTTACCTTTGCATTAATAGGAAAAAAGTGATAAGAAACTGGATAGACTTGTAGAAACAGGGATACAAACGAAAGTAAAATAAAGCCAGTGGGCTGCGCCGATCGTCTACGTTAAGAGAAAATCAGGCGAAATTCGTGTTTGCGCGGATTTTTCAACAGGTCTTAAAGAATTACCACTACCCGCTTCCCATCCCAGAGGAAGTGTTCACAAGATTAAATACTTCTCAAAGATTGATATAAGCGAGGCCTGTTTACAGGTACCATTGGATGATGAGACCTCTAATCTACTATGCATTTACACACACAAGGGATTTCAAAGGCTTGCTTTTGGAATTAAAGTAACACCAGAGATTTTCCAACAAACAATGGATACAATGTTAGCTAGATTAAAGTTCGCCATAGCATATCTAGACGACATTCTAATAAAGAGCAACAGTGTCGAACAACAAGCAAAACATTCAAGAAATATTTATGTGAATCCAAAGCTATGGAATCAAAAATAAGAACAAAAATGCGACTTTTCTTAAAAGAAATTAAATACCTAAGGCACATTATAAACAAAGATGGAAGAAGGCCGGATAAATGATATGCCGGCACCCAAAAATATCGCAGAACTGCAAAGTTTCCTAGGATTGGTAAACTATTACCAGAAATTCATCGCCAATATGCATAAATTGCGTGCTCCATTAAATTAATTACTCAAAAAAGAAAAAGAATGGCGGTAGACAGCACAATGCCAAGAAGCGTTTGAAGATATTATTAAAATATTAACGTCAGACTTGTTTTTGACACACTATGATCCAAAATTAGAACTAATAATAGCGAGTGACGCGAGCTCGTATGGTGTAGGTCCTTGTCTATTACACAAAATGCCAGACGGAAAAAAGAGACCTATCGCACACGCTTCGAAAACACTATTACCAGCGCAAGAAAACTACTCACAAATAGAAAAAGAGACTCTAGGGATCATATTTGCTGTAACTAGATTTCATAGGTACATTTATGGAAGATATTTCACTCCACAGACGGATCATAAACTGTTGTTAACAATCTTCGGTTCGAAGAAAGGCTTACCAACATATACAACAAACAGACAATTACAATGGGGAACCATATTACTTAACTACGACTTCAAATCGGAATACCTGCCTTCCAACAAGATTGGACACGCAGACGGATTATCAAGATTAGTGCCAAAGAATAATGAACCACTGGAAGATTCAGTAATAGCTGCAGTACAATCAGAAGGTGAAATGAGAACAGCACTAGGAAACACAGTACGTGAGCTGCCAGTAACGTTATCAGAAATCAGAAACGAAGCAGAAAGTGACGACTTCATTAAACGTACAAAGGAAAAACCAAGAAAAAGACAGAAGTTTTACCGACAGATTTTAGCTTTGCGACAACGTACTAATGTATAATAAGAGAGTCGTAATAGCTAAGACACCGCAGAAAAGAATACTAAAGGATTTTCATATGGGACATCCCGGAAAAAATCAAATGAAAGCTTTAGTGAGAAGCTACGTTTATTGGAAGAACATGGATGAAGACATCATGCTAATGGTAGAAAAATGTAAGGGTTGCGCTTTAGCTGCCAGGACACCCCCAATAATACAAAAACCTTGGCCGAAAACTGATCGACCATGGTCAAGGATACACGTAGATTATGCGGGATCTATAGATGAATTTTAGTATCTAATCACAGTAGACAGCTACAGTCAGTGACCAGAAGTTTTTCGCTATAAGAATCCAACGGTAGAAAACACTATTAACTGCCTACATGAACTGTTCGCAAGGTTCGGTGTAGTGGATTGTCTGGTAACAGACAACGGAACACAACACACGCCCACAGACTTTCAGGAGTTTAACCACATAAAAACTCCACCGAATCACCCACGTTCGAATGGTCAAGCTGAGATATTTGTTGACACCCTAAAAAGAGCGTTAAAAAAGGCATACAAGATACCAACAGAGAAAGCACTGCAACAGTTTCTACAGGTGTATAGGATTACTCCAAACAATATTACACGATCTGGACTGTCACCGGCGAAGGTGATGTTTTTTTGTTTTTTTTTAATCATTTCACCCCGAGCAAGGCAGAAACGCCACTGATGTGCAGGGGGTTACATAAATGTAGAAAGATTAATTAGAAAAGAGTGAGGAGTACAAGCTAGTTAGAAAGGAACAATAGAAAGCTGAGAAAGCAGGTGCAATGACAGGTACATGGGCGGAGAGAAAGGGAAGGTTATACAGGGGAGGGGAGAGAGCTAGAGGCCAGTGGTTAGTAGGTGAGTATTAACTTTGCTTTTAAATTTCTGGAGGTCGTAGCCGTCAGGAAAGCAAGAATACGGGAGTGAGTTCCACAGGCGGGAAGTGCGAGAGAGGAAGCTGCAGGAGTAGAATTGTCGTCTGCGTTTGGCTAACCTGACTGTGAATGGGTGGGACCCAGTTGCCAGTCTGGTTGAACGGGTAAACACCTGTTGAGGAGGCATCAGTGACTTAAGCTCATCCGAGCAGAAGCCATGAAAGTATTTATAGAAGAGACAGAGGGAGGCCACATTTCGACGATGGGAAAGTGGCTGCAGACGAGTCGCCAGATCAGTACCTATCACATTACAGACTCTCCTTTGGAGCTTGTCAAGAACACTGAGGAGAACGGCAGGGGCACCTGACCATAAATGGCAGCAGTACTCCATGCACGGACGGATGGTTGACTTGTATATATGCAGGATGGATTCAGGTGGAAAAAACATCCTGGATCGACATAGTGACCCAATCTTCTTAGCAGTAGATTTTGCTATGGATTCAATATAGTGCTTCCATTTGAGGTCTGAGGACAGGGTAAGTCCGAGGAGGCGTAGTGTATTACTCTCCGGGAGAATCATCTGGTCCATGCTTATGGGAGGCAGAAGAGGTTGCCTGTAATGGTTGACAGACAACAGCTTGGTCTTAGATGAATTGAAGTTGACAAGCCACTTCTTGCCCCAGTTCACCACAGAGTGTAGATCCCGCTCAAGGTCAGCAGCGAGATTATGTCTGTCCGCCACGACAGGTTTCTTACTGGAGCGGGAGTATATTGTAGTGTCATCTGCGTAGATGCCTACTTGGGACTTGATCTCATCTGGGAGGTCGTTGATGAAAATAAGGAAGAGCTTTGGGCCCAGGATAGAGCCTTGTGGGACACCAGCATTCGTGCTGTAGGACGAAGAGGCACGCCCATTCAGAACGACCTTCATTTTGCGGTTATTTAAGAAAGATTGGATTAGGTCAAGCAGGCGACTGGTAATACCATAACCGCGTAGTTTGCATAGGAGGCCAGGGTGCCAAACCCTGTCGAAAGCCTTGGAGATATCCAGAGCAACCGCGCGAGCCTCGTCAGACTCATCAAGGGCCTGTAGCATGTACTCCGTTACAGTAGTTAGCAGGTCGGCTGTGGACCTGTCAAATCGGAATCCATATTGCCTGTCGGAGAACAGTTTGTGGGCGGTGAGATGATGAACTATTTCAGCATTTATTATAGCCTCGAACACTTTCCCGAATATTGGTAGAAGACTGATAGGGCGATAGTTGGATGGGTCCGAGGGTTCACCACAGTTCTTAAAGACAGGAACGACTGAGGAGAATTTCCAGCATGCAGGAAAGCAGGAAGCAGAAAGGCAGTAGTTAAACAGTTTAGAGAGGACAGGGGAAAGTTCAGGGGCACACCTCTTAAGGACTATCACCGGGATTCCATCGTCTCCACACGCCTTATGGGGGTCGAGTTTTGAAATTACTCTGGATACTATTGTCGGGGTAATATATACGTCATGCAGTTTGGCCTCAGTTCTAATAGGGAAGTCGGGTGGGTGCACTCCGGACGAGTCGAGTGTGGAGTTGGATGAGAATCTGCGGGCAAAGCACTCAGCTTTCTCAGCAGATGACGTGAGAACATCAAATCCATGGATTAAAGGAGGTATTGAGGATTTGCTATTGTTGAGCACTCGTTTACAAATCCTCCAATAGTCCTTGGAGCCGAACTTGCGGTCAGCTATGTGCTGTCGCATTCTCTCAGCAAACAACTGTTTGGCGTCATTTAGGGTTCTCTTGCACTCACTGCGAGCGGATGTGAACAGGCGCCTATTGTGATCAGTTGGCTGTCTCCGGAATAGACGGAAGTAATGGTTCCTGTGGGCAATGGCGGCTGAGCAGGCCGGAGAGAACCACGGAGAGGAATGAGGTTTTAAGCAATACTTCCTGGTGGGTATGAAGGCACCAATGCCAGCTTTCACCCATGACGAGACCTCAGAAGCACAGTCATCCTCTGATAGGTCAAACACTTTTCCCCAAGGGACGTCGCAGAGGAAATCGCGAAAGGCATCCCAGTCAGCCTTTTGGTAGAGGTAGGAGGTTCTATAAGTAGGGGGATCCTGGGGGGAATGAGATTGGAAAGAAATACTGAGGGAGACTACAGCGTGGTCGGAGTTGCCGAGAGGGCAAAGCTGCGAGACTTGACAGGCGTCGGGCGCAGAGGTGAAACATAAATCTAGCAGTGAGGAATGACCCGAGGGTGTGCTTGGAAAGCGAGTGGGGAAGTCCACCACTTGCGTAAGGGATTGGGAAATAGCAAAGTTCATGGCGTGAATGCCCGCCGAATCAGTAACAGCGTTTTCAAGCCACTCAGAGTGATGGGCATTGAGGTCTCCAAATACAAATATGTGGGCAAATGGGTGATAGGAAATAGCCTTATCTATGTCGTCGGCAATGCTATCTAGTAGGGAGCAGTCAGGAGAGGATGGAGAACGGTAAAGGAAGAATAGGTAGCTAACCGAACTGAGGAGAGACAAGCGGAGACATATGTATTGGTGGTCAGTAGATTCGAGTGAAGTCACCCTAGTTATGGGGAGGTGTTCGCTGACATAAACACCCAGCCCATGCATGTGGACAGTAGAATCCTTCCTTAAAAAGGGAAGATAACCAGGGATGAAGAGGTCAGAGGAGGGAATAGCTGAGTTGAGGTTAGTTTCGCAGAGCGCGAGGATGTCAGGGGACTTTTCATGCAGGAACGCTTCTACACTAGCAAAGTTAGTACGAATGCCTCGGATATTAGTGAAGGAGAGGTTAATGGGCTTAGGTGGTTTGGATTTAACTGGTTTAGGGTCATTTCTGTTTTGTTTTGTCATGTTTTTTGTTTATAGAAAGGGACCTAGGGTAGAGGATACAGGCGGTCATTACCCACGATCTGTGCTGGGAGGGAGACTGGCTAGGGCTGCAACAAGGTGTGGCCTCGGGGTTGCCCACCGAAAGCGCTTGCAGGGACACCTATCCATGCGCGACATGGCACTACAAGAACCCCGATATTATACAACTGTTGATCAGAGCAGCCGCTCTTGACGCTACGCAAGAGTTAGGGCTCCTAACTACCAGTCGGAAGCAGCAACCAGGAAACTGCCAACCCGGTACCCTCACAGTGATGAGCCATTGCCACCAACCGGCCAGATCGCAGGAAACTCACGGAAGCACCAGTACCAAGGTCTGAAGAGAGAGAAGTGAAAACCGGAAACCACATCCTAAACAGGAAACAAGGAACGAGCCTCTACTCCAGTTCAATAGACGTGGGAGGAGTATAGACCGGGCGATAGTGTGACCTATCTACTCCTATTAAAAAAAAAAACAAAAAAAAAAAAAACGAACACGAACAATCCTTTGAAAAAAAGAACACAAACTTACAAAAGTGGAGTTAACTAAGTTTTAACTTAGTTAAAGTCCAAATGAACTCCAAAAAGGGGGTAAAAAACAAAAACAAAACACAGATATATATATATAAAAAAAAAAAAAAAAAAAAAACGAAAAATACCTCACAGTTTAACACAGGAAATTTGAATTAAAGATTCATTCTTCAATTCTTGCTTTTCCCAAAAATCAACATCGAGTTAGCCTGCTAGGTAAATTCCCATTCAAAGGACAACACATGGCATGGAGCTGTAATGGCTGCTGATAACTTGGCCAAAGTAGCTTCGCATAACAGAATAAATATAAATTTCAAACTTTTTTTTTTTCCTCCCAAATGAAGCATGAACTCCAAAAAGGGGGAAAAAAACAAAAACAAAACACAGATACATATAAAAAAAAAAAAAAAAACAAAAAAACGAAAAATACCTCACAGTTTAACACAGGAAATTTGAATTAAAGATTCATTCTTCAATTCTTGCTTTTCCCAAAAATCAACATCGAGTTAGCCTGCTAGGTAAATTCCCATTCAAAGGACAACACATGGCATGGAGCTGTAATGGCTGCTGATAATTTGGCCAAAGTAGCTTCGCATAACAGAATAAATATAAATTTCAAACTTTTTTTTTCCTCCCAAATGAAGCATGAACTCCAAAAAGGGGGGAAAAAAACAAAAACAAAACACAGATATATATAAAAAAACAAAAAAAAAAAAAAAACGAAAAATACCTCACAGTTTAACACAGGAAATTTGAATTAAAGATTCATTCTTCAATTCTTGCTTTTCCCAAAAATCAACATCGAGTTAGCCTGCTAGGTAAATTCCCATTCAAAGGACAACACATGGCATGGAGCTGTAATGGCTGCTGATAACTTGGCCAAAGTAGCTTCGCATAACAGAATAAATATAAATTTCAAACTTTTTTTTTTCCTCCCAAATGAAGCATGAACTCCAAAAAGGGGGGAAAAAAACAAAAACAAAACACAGATATATATATAAAAAAAAACAAATAAAATCTGTATTCTACAAAGTACTATCCAAGCAAAACAATAAAGCCAACGTCATTCGTACAAAAGAGGATCTATCTTCAGACCAGGAGAAAGAGTATACTATAAAATGTTTAAAAACAATACGTCCTACTGGGAAGCCGGTACGATAACTAATAGGATCGGAAATATGCTATACATGATTTAAGGTCCAGAATACACGCACAGAAGGCACATAAATCAAAAAGGAAAAGGCGGTTGGAAGAAACTATGGACACGATTTTTGATACATTCGAGTTACAAAGACCCCAAACAGTACCGGAAACTAGAAAATCTGGTAGGAAAAGGAAGTTCACCGAATCTTTGATGATAAATGATAAAAGAAAAAATTATAAACACCTAGTAGTAAATGAAAGTGAAAACATTCACCATAAAAGTTGAAAGAAATAATGCGTAAAGAGTACTATAGAAGGCTACTACTGATATTAAAAACTAAATTCAATTCTCAGAACAGAATTATGGGAATTAATAGCCTTGCCATCCCAGTGGTCCAATATAGTTTCAACATCTTGAACTGGACTCTAAACGACATCAGACGAATGGATTCAAAAACAAGAAAGCTTCTTTCTAACTATAAGATGCATCACCCAAAAGCTGATGTAGACCGTCTATACATAACCCCGTAAAGAAGGTGAAAGAGGTCTTATTCAGCTAGAATTGTCGTACAAGACAACAACTATTGGCTTACTAACATACATTGAATCAACAAAGGACTGGTTGATACAATTAGTTAAACAACATGAAAACAGAAAGAAACAATACCCAATAATGCAAGATGGCAGTAAATACAAACAAGATTTAAATTTAGTAGATTCTATAGAAAAGTAAAACAGAAGCCAAGAACCAAGAATTGCGGAAAAAAAATATGAAAAAGAAAGCCAAGATAAAGCTCTTGAACAGATGAAACAACGCTGACAAGACAAACCTTTGCATGGCCAATATCCAGAAGGTGCTAATAAATCCAACGTTGATAAAGTTAATACTCATCGATGGTTACGTGTATCTGGATTAAAGTCTGAGACTGAAAGCTTTATTCTTGCAGCGCAAGACTAAAGTATTTTCACTAGGAACTTTCAGGCAAATATTATACATAATGTGGATGCAAAATGCAGGTTCTGTGATAAATACCAAGAAACAATAGATCATCTAATCTCAGGATATTCTGTACTTGCGCCAAATGAATATAAAAATCGTCACGATAGAGTGGGGCAATATTTGCATTGGACAATGTGCAAACACTATGGAAAATATGTAAACAAACACTGGTATGAACATCACCCAGCACCGGTTACAGAAATAAAAGATGTCACCATTCTATGGGATTACACCATCTACACAGACAGAAGAAGTGAAGCAAATAGGCCGAGATATACAAATATACAATATCAAGAGATAGGGATGTTATGGGAGATAGAAACAACATGAAATGGAGCCATAACAACACACCACGACCTGCCTTAGGTCTTCCCGCAGACTTGGCAGGTAGTGCGACCATAGCAGAAATCGAAATATGATGAAAAATGACAACATAATAACAATAATAACTATATATATATATATATCTACATGTTTGCAATAATTATATATATATATATATATATATACGCATACGCACACATACACACTCACACACACGCATATATGTATTAATGTATATTCATGCAGGTTTCATAAAAAATGACAGACAAGGTGTGATGGTTAAGTTTTTATGCAATTTTTCATGTGATCTTTTTTTTTCTTTTGAGGACATAAATAAAAAGTGTCCAAATGTTTTGTTTATTCGTAATCTTTCGGTTATACTTTTAGCCATTTTCGTGGATGAATGTTATATTACCCGCAAAATAATGTATGTGGTGTTATGTATAATGTAGAGTAGTGGTATTTGTTATGTACCGAACACGGTAACCATGTTGTTATCGTGCTCGTAGTTAGCGTTATTTAGTGTTTGTTTTTAGGTTGTATTGTTAAAGACGCCATTATTTTTAGTTTTTTTTGCATGTGGATAATGCTCTGATATTTGTGTTGTTAACGAGTATGTCCAGTATAAGGTTTGGTAGGTCTCCGCATGTGTTTAAATGAGATCGAGAGAGATGTAGCGTCAGTCTTCGAGTCAGTCTCGTAGTGGTATGGCCGATATAATTATTTATGAAATTAGCATAAAAAACGCAGTTCTTCAAAGGTAATGTGAATTCGTAAATAATGTTGTTTCATAGTAGTGTAGATCTCGCTTATGATGATGGAGTTGTAAACTTAATTGATGATTAATTTAATTTTCTTTTTTACGTCGACATTGCGTATTTTCATAAGATCACCTAAAAAATGACATAAAAAACTTAACACTCACACCTTGTCTGTCATTTTTATTATAACCTAACCTAACTAAATTATAGATTTAGTCAATAAAAATATTCGCACATCCAATTTAGTATTTATAATGACCTAAACTTAAGGAATACTAATACCTAATTCAAATTGAAAATCTCTCAGTTCATTAAATGCATCTGATGAGGGCATAATGCATGAAACTCTTAGTCGTGCCTAAAGTATAATACACACGCAAATAAATACACAGCGGTCTTTATTATAATAGAAAGGATATATATATATATATATATATATATATATATATATATATATATATATATATATATATATATAAAGGAATAAGAAACGAAGAAAATGATTACAACGTTCAAAACATTAATTTATAACAGTGCTCAATATAAAAATAGAGCAATGAATATTTATTATAAATTGTACTTTAGAACATGTGCAAACTACAAGCTACTACGAAAGTTCATTTTGTTTCGATATTGAAAGAACAATGTCTCATCAGGTAGTTATACTGATGGTAATAAACGTTTTTTTCAAAAGGAATTAAAAAAACACTTCCTTTTATTTTTAGAAATCTTTTTGTACGGAGTAAGAGGATATTAAAAAAGAAGAAAAAAGATGCTTCCTGTTTCTCTCATCTGCTGATTTTTCCAAACGTAATCTGTTGTTTACTAAATAACGAGAGAGACGGAGATAGTCAAAAAAGCCCATTTCGGTTCGAATAACATTCAGAACTGAACGAAAAGAGCGTAAGCTCTTGATTGAGCAGTCAAATAACTTGTCTAACTCATACCTAATTAATGAGTGTTCAATAGAGATCGAATTCATTTTAATTCTGGTCAGCTTACTTTGTATAAATGAAGGAACAACACTACATGACAAACAAGATCTAAGAAAAGTTCTTTTTATTCTTAGAGAATTTACCTTATGCCAAGAACGAACAGCGTGATTCATTTGGCCAACAAGTTCTCTGGGGTACCATCGACGAAAATATACAAACAAGGATTTGTACCCACAGAAAGAAGTAATTGCTCTGAACAAAATGGACGTCATTATACTACCCTAACCTAAGGAATCTTTTGGCCAACACTTATTCAAAGGTATTCGTTGGCTTTATTAAGATTTTTTAATGCAAGACACAGGAGAACAGCAAAAGCTTAACCTACAAAAACGAGGGGAAAGATGGAGCTCGTATAAAAATAAATTTTAATCAAAATAATTAAAATATAAGAGGGTGTAAACACACAACTCCATAAGAGTGATAAAATTGAAAAGATGTAACACTCACAAACCTTCCATTAATTGCAGGGAGCGAATAAATCGCTCTTTCTGCCTACACAGGCTCGGTTGTTGGATTTTAAAACTAAAATAGGTAAATGATGAGCTGAATGAGCACTGTGCACGACAGAAAACCATGTGTCCTCGTAATGATCAGCACATACTTGGTTGTCCAACAAGTGTTGACCAATAGCTGAATCCAGAACAGCCTGAGTTGCTCTTATAGATCGCTGAGGGCTACCCGATCGAATGTTTGCAGGGACGTGCTGCGAAACCCGTGTCTCCAACCTAAGATTGGTTTGTCCTACGTAAACCGCATCGCAACGGCATTTAAATTTATAAACAACAGAATTTCTGCGAAAATAGGACAACCTCGACTAGTGGTTCTTTATAACGCTTGACTTTTCTGTCTATCACACGTTTTACTACATTTGTAGGATAACCGTTTGCCTCGAAAATACTTTGCAAGTGAACAAGTTCACTGCCTAAACAGACAGGAGAACAAATTTTAAGGGCACGGTGAACCAGAGTCTCAATCAGACCTATCTTACGGGACTTTGGAATAAACGAGTTCCAGCTGGTATATAAACGATGCGATGCGATGCGGTTTATAGACACTTTCTTTGGTTAGTTAATGATTATAGAAAAGAAACAGATTTTGTGAATGTAAACAGTTGTTAATTTCAAATTCACAGGAATGAGAGACTAAAAATATTGCCCTATTTCTCCTCTATTTGAGTGAATACGAATTTACAGTGACAAGCCAAAAGTGATACGATAGTATTTTGTAGAACCTCCTTTGTATCACGACAAAGTGCAGAACTTTAGAAAGATATTGTGCCATACTCGCTCGAGTGCTGATCCACTGTTCCTTGGTATTTATAGGCTGCGTGTGAATAAACTCCGCCACCACGTCCCATAAAGGCTTGATTAGGTTATGTGATGCAAAAGTGGTGACCACACATTTCCTCAGATGTTTTCAGAATTCTTTTTAAATCAATCAAACTTGGGCCCGATCACATCGTTTATTATCCTGCTGAAATAATCGTGATTATTGTTATTGGTATAAATCGAGTAGATGAATGGGTATAGATGGACACAAAGCAGTGCGACATAGCGGCCATCGGTTAATGGTGTGTTTACATGGACTAGCGAAACCAACCCAAACCATGTCACGTGAATACACCTCATATTATTATCAAACCACCACCAGCCTGCCCGGAACAATTAGTTGTTCGGCACACGTGGCTAATCTAGTGTTTCAATTAGCGACATCATGATATGATGTTAACTTCCATATCCCATAGATACTCAACAAATGTTATCTTGATAGATATTCAATGTTGATGCGATTTGAGTCACATTTGTGTGACCACAACAGTTATAATTGTAATGTCATTTCAAAGTAACAACCGATAAGAATACGAAATTAAATTTCCCTTACGAAAAATAACTGCGTTTTCATTTTGTGTTCTGTCAAATTAATATCGACCGAATCAACCGTATGTGGTCTTGAGTCTTTCTTCGAACGTTCAAACTTCTTGCAATGTTGTGAAGGATTCTTCCTCTCTTCCTCGTAGGATGGGCGTTTATATAACTTCCTGTTATCCGGTTGTCTTGTTTTTATATATTTATCATATATTTATTGTGAAACATTTTCTTTATGTTAATTTTATTTTAATCGGTATATTTTACCGCGTCTCATTGGCTCACTACTTTGTTCTGATTGAGTTTTCTATCGACAAGGTAATGGTTAATTTTTGACAATCTTGTCATTTAAATTTTTCTTCGATGAGTTGTATCCCTTCGTTAATATGAGAAATCATGAGTCTACACAAGTGCTCATCCTTTGTAGAAGGTCTAATCAATGCTATTCCTGTTATGCTATCCACGTTTATATGTAGGATACTCGCTGTTTCTCTTTTGCCTTCAATATGTCCTGTTAGTATCAATAGAAGCATCATATTTGTCTCCTTTTTTTAACTTTCTCGCTGCTCAGATGCTCTCTCTACATGGCATTCTCAGCATTCTTCTATAGAATCACGTTTTATTGACTCAGGTCTCCTCTTCATCTGAGAGAAAATTGTTCATCATTCAGTGCCAATTAGTAGGATTGGTATTACATAACAGCTAAGTACTCTTTTTTAAAAAGTTTTTTCTTTTATGTTTCTTAATACTATTGAAGTTCATTGTCACAGTTCTGAGTGATGATCAAATTTAATCTTTTACGGTAATTCGTAACGCAGTGGTTTGCGTACTGGCTCGGTAGGGGAAATATTAATTTTTGTGTGGATATTTGTTACGTGTTCATGAGAAAAATATACATGTAGCAATTAGAAAGTGTCATCTCATTGGGCAAAAAGTAGAACTAAATGCAATTAAGGATTGCCTCAAGTAATGCTCAGACCGCATTTTACGTTACTTGTAAATTTCAGTATACTATTTTGACCTTATTTCACAATATTAAACTGGCAGGCTATCGTAAGGCAATCATTAATAAGAAAGTATAAAAGACTAGTTGAGTGATTTCGAACCTTACTTTGTAATAGACTAAATTAAATGTTGTAAATATCTGTGATTGCCTTTCTTAAAAAAAGATTAGAAAGTTAGTCGAATCTTTTCGTTAACTCCCACTACACTGACAAAAAACTTAACCCCTGAAACTGGGTGCATGGACAAACAAAAACGCTCCAATATGATATCTACGGTGTTGCTACTTTTCCTTAATTTAAAACTTTGATAGCATTAGATTTGCCTTTAGGGTAACAGAATATCATCAAACTTTACCTTTGATCAAAAAGTTGCTGCCAGGCATTTCTACCTTGTAGTATTAGATTGTAGTAAATACAGGTGTTGTAAAAAGTATTACAAACAATATATGTATATGTACAAGTAACGTAAAATGAGGTTCGTACATTACTTGAGGCAGAATACCTTTCGATAAAAAGGTTGCGATAAAACGAACTGGAATTAAGACGAAAGAAATACCAGTCAAAATTTAAAACTAATTGACAATGCCCCCTCTAATCAGGAATTCAACAAATGGCGGTTGTTTTTTCTTTTATTCTCCCTGAGGCAATTAGAAAATAAAAATAAATCTCAGATATTTTAGCAAAAAAAAAAATAAATAAATAAATAAAAAATAATTTAAGCAAGGAAAGTAAATTTCTTTTATATATTTCTTCATGATTTTTAATTACATTGGTCATATTGGCATTGAAAACTGAGGAAATGTTTTTAGGATTTTAACCAACGAAAAACTGGCTGAAATTTCTCTTGTTTCACAGTCAAGAAAGGCAAAACAATTAAATACAAATGAGTGCAAAATCACTCATGTGTACCTCTTATACATTCTTTCTAAAAATAATGGATGTAGATATATTTGACATAGATAAGGGACTAATGATAAATAGGCTGCAATACTAGTTTATTAAGCCAATTTTAGGTTGGTCGACACAGGGCCACAGAACTGAAGCACCTAGTGAAAAACGAATTTATAACTTGCGAAACTAGCTAGATATAAATAATCCTACAACAGGAACCCAACCTTAGACCTGTTACGTGCAATAAATGAATGACACAGAAAACCTGTTCAGAGGAAGGTCGTTTGTAAGCAAATATCTTGGGTGTAGAGAAGACTAATCTTTATTGAACATAATTCTACTATCGAACACTGCAAATAAATTAAAGGTATAGAAGAAAATGTTTGAAGGTGCTCGTCATTTACTGTCTCTTACAATTCAATAGATATTTTAACTGCTTTTCGTCATATAGTAAACAAAATACGAACGAGAATGGCAAAAGTTAAATGATTCCAAATTGTTTGATGCCAATATAAAGTAGACGAATGACAATGCGTAAGATTTGCTTTCCGGTGCCAATTTAATACGCGTCATTCTTGTGAAATCTGTTATATTGTCGATGTTTTATCTTTATGTATATAACTGTTCTGCTTTTATTTCTTGATACTAGACTCTGCAGTAAGTAATTTCTTCTATAATAAATGGTGTTTGTTTGTTTGTATATGTTTGGAATATGCTCGATTTAAAGTAGGTATTAAATTACAATGTTTAGATACTTAAAATGATATAAATTCTGATTTAGCATGCTCCAACGTAGATTTTAATAAAATTTTATTTCTTTATTGTTTATATAAGCGAAGATATTTGTAAATTCAAACAGCTTAAAACGTTTTTAATTAGCATTAAAAACGTAGCAAAAAGAAAAGACCGATATTTTAGGTAGAGTTTTCAGTTTAAACCAGACGTTTTTTCAATTATTAAAAAATGAATAAATAAATAAATAAACAGTGGCAAAATTAATGAATGAATAGAAGAACATTTCATACATTTTGTTTAATAAAGGACGGTTTTTAAAAAAAATATTATTAATCAATTTAAACAAATTGATTTGATATAAATACAAACATAAAAATCTAAACTTTTATAAAAATATAAAACGATTTTCTATTTACTTACAATGTGAATAAGTAGGCAATTGTTTATGCATAAAAATCAAACGTCATTCGATTATTTTAAAATAAACGATAGAAAAAATAATTCAATTAAAATATCAAAAGAATACACAGGTAATTATTTTATTTAATAAGAGTTTATTTGTTACAAAAAATTTCTGTGGAAGACAGGAGGTAATTTTTTCTTACAAAAAATAATTTTAACTTTTTATCTATTAGTGTCAAATACTGTAGAAATTTTAAGTTTATCTGACGAAGTCCTGGTAATGATGAGGTTTGAAAATGCTTAACTTAGGATGTACTTGTTAACCATCATTAGAGACTGACTACCAAAATGCATTGTAAGTTTAATACTTTAATTTCATCAGTGTTTCTTTCATGTAACCACTTCATGAACTTATCACACCTTAAAAGTTTCGATTTTCTTTATTAGTCCCTTTACATGACCACTTGCACAAAATATTTCTCAGGAAAAAGAGTATTTTCTTATCACACACTTTTCACCAGTGATGACATTTTAAGTCTTCCCCTCAAGCTCTAAAGTAGTTCTTGTTTATGTTCATTTGGATATTTAATAAGCTTGGCTCTGTCTTTCACAAAGTCACAAACTTTTGGCACCCAGTGAGAATATAATTCACCCGAAAAAAAATTGTTTCTGAGACTAGATTTTCACAGCGAAAATTTCGTAGCTGAATCCAGCATAAAATTATGTTGTGAATTGAAATTACTAATTTCGGTTGCGGTTCGTCGGCATTTGTTTGCTAAAATGAAAATTCTGAATTACATCCATGATTTAAAAAATGTTCATTGTAATGGTCAATCGGCTCCTGTAAACATTTCATTTTTACAAATACTATCTTTTGTGCAGATGATGATAGGTACAAATAGTAGTTATATTGCACTCTTTGAGCAGTCTTTGATCTAATTTTACTCCCGGACATCGACAGATTTGCTTTTTGCTATCACATGTGTCGGTGTGTCGAAACAGTTCTTTTATTTTGTTAATTTTGGAAAAAAAAACAAAAGCTAAAACAAACAACAACAACAACAACAACAACAACAACAACAACAACAACAACAACAAAAAGACGACTCAATGCTTCTTTTCTTTTGAAATTTTGAGAAGAAAGAAGGCAAATTGAACTGCGTTCTCTCAGTCGCAACTAGCATTTTTTTAGCTCAACTGAATACATACGTTGATCAACCTTTCCAATAAATCACATTAACTGACAAGGATAACTGGTCAAGCTACAGATTGCGATTGTCGTTTAAATTACGCAAGAAATAAAAATAGCACTAACATCTCATTTTAAGAGAAATATTTACCAAAATGACACAAAATTATCATGAAATACTAAAAAGTAGATTTATTCAATAAAATCGCCATTGGTTTTAACTGCAGACTCCAAACGACTTCGGAATCTCCTGAATCTCTTTTCAATAGTTTTCTTGCTAAAGTTGGTGAATGCTGCCATAATCCTTGTCTTCAGTTCATCTTTGGTGTAAGAAGTTTTATTGGTCTCACGCTCAGCTGTTCCCCGCTACATAATGATCATGAGGGTTGCAGTTTGGGTAGTGATGTGGTCCCAAATATTGTCTGACAGTCATAATTGAGTTCCCCTGCTTGTATGGCATTGTGCAGAGCCCTGTTTCGCAACATAGGGTATTCCAGCACCCACCCTTTTGACCCACGACAGTATTACTTTCTCAAGGCACCCGATGTAGATCTCGCTGTTGATTCTGAAGCCCTGTGAGAAGATGAATGGATGCATAAAGTCGCCATTACTACAAACACCTTCATAATTTCCATTAGACTTATCTAACTTTTTCCGAATCTTCTGCACACTTCTCAGATTGACACCAAAACTTTCTGAAAAATTCATATTGGAGCTTACGGTGCGAATGCCAAGCATGTCATTTCCAAATTTCTAGCGGAGTAAAATTGGGTCATGGTGCTTTTTTTTCTCATAGACGGTCCCCGTGTGACCCTATTACATTGTGCAGCCGATAAAAACAAAAACAAAAAGAAAAACAAACAAACAAACAAACAATGCACCTTGTACATACAGTATAATTTTACTTAGACAAGCGATTAATTCTATTTTATAAATGACAACTTGCCCTATATCTTGTGCTCTATTAAGCTTAAATTTCTTATACTTGTGGTTTAGTGCCCGATTTATATTAACTTATTGTTTAAGAATCACTTTTACAGAGTGTTTAATTTAAAGTATTTTGCTCTTAACGAAAATATCGCTGCGATATATCGTTTTCTTACGGTAAAAAGCAGAATGAAACAACAACGAAAAAATAAATGGCAAGGGAAGATATTTGATAAATAAGGCCTCTCGAATGGCGAGATGTCTACAACCATGTGATTTAAAAAGTATTTTTGCGTTATTGACCAGAATTATTCGTAAAGTTTCTTGTAAATTATGGTTTACTATATGTTTTTTTAATAACACTTTAATCAGACAAGTGATAAGTAAGATGATGGAGAGTGTCCGATATAGTTAATTGAATTGAGACAAAAAGCAAAATTGACAAGAAATTATTCGAGAGGGTTTATGTATCAAATATCTTTCTCTGCCATTAATCTTACATCGTTTTGTTTTGAAGGTTCTCTAAAAATAGAAATGATGCTTACGCCAACCGAGTAGGACAAATGGCTGCTGAAAACGAACAGTTCTCCAAAACCACACAGAACTGATCTACACATAAGAAAATAAATACATCAAGGACAAAACACCTTTTATAATGGCTATAAAAGTAGATGAAGGGGGTTGGGGACAATAAAAATTAAGGACAATTTTTATATTCTTTAGCACCTACAAACGGAAAAAGTCATGAAGCTAAAACAACTCAATAAAAAATTAATTAAATCTTCCTTGTCGGCCGTATTTAATATATATATATATATATATATATATATATATATATATATATATAAAGGAAAACTCAACACGTCATTTCGATTGGTTATAAACTATAGCTCATTTCAATGAGTTTCATTAGCTCATTTCATCAGACCCTACAATATTCCTTCCATCTAGTACAAAATTTCTGCCGGAATGTCTCTTTTCCTTAACAGTGATATGTGTGTACATATATATATACGTTATGAAACGTATATATGTGTGAGTATGAGAGCATTAAGACCCGTAAAGAAAAAAAGAAAAAATGAATAAATACTAATCGGTTTATTTATATGGAAACATAAGCAAAGTCACATTTTAAGTGTATGTGGGAATGTACACAAATGTATATGTGGAGAGAAGTTAGTATAATTAGATAGGTTGGCCTTATGGGGTCAAACAGACACCAGCAGCCTAGGGAACTAAGTTTTTTCAGAAATCAACTCTCCATGACGGCCTGAACTGCTTCAGACAGATACGACGCCAATATTTGGAACTGGACTCTCTTTCCTTTTTTATTTATTTCTTTCCTTCTTTCCTTCTTTCTTCTCTTTCCCCTTATATTTATTGTTATTTTTTTGTTTGTAATTTTATGTTTATTATTATTATTATTATTATTATCATTTTAAGAAAAGAGTCATTCCGGCAGAAATTTTGTACCACATGGAAGGAATATTGTAGGGTCTGATGAAATGAGCTAATTAAACTCATTGAAATGAGCTATAGTTTATAACCAATTGAAATGACTCGTTGAGTTTTCTTTTATAAACTTCGTATCGGTCTGGTTAACACTTATCGAGCTCTCTATGTGGATTTACCACTTAATATTTTATATTAAGGTAATCTTGTTAGATTATCCTCACCGCTTACGAGCTGAAAATCTATACCTATATATATAGAGAGAGAGTGAGTGAGTGAGTGAGTGAGTGAGTGAGTGAGAAATTGATGTTGCGTGTGTGTGTGCATACACACAGTAGTAGATTTTAGATTCACATGTGTATGTGTGGATGGTGTAATTTATAGCGACTCGAATTGACAAATCTGAGTAAAAAAGAAACATTTTTTCTTTATAATTTATTCATCAACACAGTCTCCATCATTTAGAAAAAAATAATTTTTAATCATTCACAAGTTTTGGAATAATTTTTTTGCGAAGTCTTTTGTTTTCAGTGAAAAATAACCGCAACTTTCATGTCCATATAATTTCAGAACTTGTCTATCAAGATTGTTCTGTAAACTCCGTAAATGGTAGGAAATGAAGCAAAGTCTGCAGAATAGGCTAGATACATAACTTTTTCCATCTGAGCAATTCAGACTTTTCAGGCAGGATTTTTGCTGTATGGTGTAGCGCAACAATTTGCGACTGACCTAATTCGGACACTTTTACTTCAAAACAGTGTTTAAAACATCTAACTGATGATACATATGTTTTTTTCCACAACATCGACTAGTATCAACTCAATGTGTATCACATCAAGTTAATCCTACCACATACAGAAAATCTCTTTTTGTTATACTTGAGTATCTGTTCACAAGCCTTTATTTTAGTTGCATTTTGTTCTTGCAAAATTTCCTTCTTACAGCACCAGCCACTAGTCTATTAAAAAAAATGAAAAGTAATATGCATTCACGAGAATGCTAAGGAATGCAGATGCCAGTCTTTGCTATATGCTTGGTTTCTGTCAAACCATGAGAATTCATTTTCCAAATTTACACAGCTTCACAAGTGATTATAGTTAACGGGTACTCTTGAAAGACTTAAATTCAATTTCGGGGTAATATATCTAGCAGTATTTCTGTTTATGCAAAAGTAGTCATTAAACTGAAATATATGAAGAAACAACTATAGATTTGTGATGTGCCTTGAGAGTGAGAGTTTCCATAGTTTTTGTCGCAAGTTAAAGATATTCAGTAATTCATTGTCATTAAAAAAATGAAAAAAATGTATTAAAAAACTTACGAAATACAGAATTAAAAAAAACAAGAAAGATGAACTACTTACTATATATAATTGGTTTAAAAGTCTAGCCTCCTAATTTGGGCAAGAATTTGTAAATTATCCCTAAAACGTGTAAAAATCAATCTGGTTTTACAAGAATAAATTTGAGTTTTATTATTATGTCAGATTTATTATATTCTCATCATATAAATCTGTTAGACATAAAACATAATATGGTTGAACTAACCATCGAATTCATACATGAATTTGAAATAAACGAATCACTACCTTTCCGAGAAATCTTATTAATAAGTAACTATAACAAATTAGATTTTAAGTTTACGGTAAACCTACTAGCAAAATCAATGTAATTAAGTTTAATTCTCACTACGATCAAAAAATAAAATCAGTATTAGTCATAGGATTCTACCTTAGAGCCATTAGGATATGTGTCCCAGAATATCTAATTCAAGAAAAGAAATATATTGAGAAAATATTTAGTCGCGCCATTCAACGCTAGAACGCTTCAACGCTAGAAAACGAGCTTACAAAATCCATAAATTAAAACAAAAATTGACACCACCAGTAGCACTTCCAGTTGCAACACAAAATTCATAATCCTATCTTTTAAAAGACCTACTAAACGTGTAAATAAATTAGTTATCCTTAATGCTAGCAAATTTGCCACCATGTCCAAGACAATCGGAGATATAATTGGGAAGAAAAATAAACCCAATACCAATTCAGATGCAGATATTTATCAAATAAATCGTTTATTATATAAAAAAATTATGTCAGGGAGGCATTGCAACATCTAAAGGCACGTATCTCCGAACATAAAAGAGGTTTACGTTTAGATAACCATTATAACACTCTCTCTTTATTCACAGGAATAAAACTGGACATAACTTTGATTTTACTGATTCCACCCTCATTTAAAAAAGAACATAATTCTTTACGTGGGGCTACTAATAACAATGTTAACAAGTATAAACACACGCCAAAAACATTGTATCACATCACCAAACTTTTATTGAATTTATTTTTAAAGACTCTCTTGTATGTTTTTCTAAAGCAATAGTTTGTACTTCGAAACGTTTACAAATCAACATGCGAAAACCAACAGACATAATGTCTACTAGACACACGTTTGAATCCCAAAATCAAAAACTAGAATTATTATGCACTTATATACAGAAAACAATATTTACAATTTTCCCATTAGGCTTGAAATTCGTAAATTTCTTGAAACTTTAGATGGACGTGTCGTTTCACCTTTAATTCAGAACGCAACAAATTATTCTAACGCTGGTTGTAAAAGTCGCATGAACATGAAACATAATTAATCAATTAAAATCAACACAAAAGTAAAAAAAAAAAAGTTATTTATTTTTCTCAATATCTCATTCTCTGATAAACATTTTCTATTTGTTATTTATCATATCACACACACACACACACACACACACACACACACACACACACACACACACACACACACACACACACACACAATGCACTCAAGCAATGCCTGTTTCTTTGTAAAGCACAAAACATTTCACGCTGTGATTATGGTGACATACAAATATGTAGACCATATAAAGCTTTTTCGCATATAAAACCTCAAAATACGTTCACATAAAATGGAACATTTTTGTTCTCATTAACTTGAACCAATAAATAACAAAATTAAAACCGATTGTAGTAACTTAAATGTTTTCTTTGAAGTGATAATTTGAATTTAATTTCAACAAAATAGCATAAACTTAATTGTAAAAAATAGAAATAATAATCATGTTGAAATAAAATGTTGAACTGTTTTTAAGATCAGTTTTTTATCATTTCAAATTATATTCGATTGCATCATGATTGATTTCTCTCGATAGAAAAATTTACTCTGCAATTCATTTTTTAAGAAGCCTTATAGAAATATAGCATTCGGCGAAAATAAAGATAATTGAATGATTATTTAAGTGGATTTTTAAAAAATGCTTTTTGCTTAGAATATATTAAAGACAAACAAACAAACAAACAAACAAACAAACAAACAAACAAACAAACAAACAAAAAACAGTAACGACCCACCTTATCCTTTTTTAATCATTTCACCCTAAGCAAGGCGGGAATGCTACTGGTACGTAGAGGGTTACAGAGAGTGAAGAAAGTGAGAGAAAAGACTGAGTATTGGGAGAACTGAAGAAAAGGTAAATAATGGAAGGGATTGAAGATGGCGATTGACGTTGCATATAATAATTTTGGAAGATTTTATTTTTCTGGAAAGCAAGTAAACAAAAAGGATCTCCACATGCGGGAAGTACACAGGAAAGAAAATTTGGAGTAGAAGTGGCGGTTGCACTTAACTATTTCAGCAGTAAACGGATGGACATGCATGCCAATCTAGTATCAAGCTTAAATTCATGTAGTCCGAGCACCTGGTAAAAAAGCTCATCACAGCAGTTGCCACGGTAATATTTGTAGAAGAGACAATACTTTTTGAATTTTGTCAAGAACCTCTAGATGTATAGCAGAAGCACCAGATCATATATAGAAGCATTAGTGAATCCATGGGCGAATGATACATTTGTAAATGTGCAAAATGCTCTCTGACCAGAAAAGTTTTTGGCACGACACACTGACCCAATTTTCCTTGCAGTTGACGCAGCAATTGATTCGTTGTAGTCGTACCACTTCAAACAGAAAACTGCAGGCCAAGAAGGCGCAGTGTATTGTTTTCCAGCAGTTTAATATCAGCCATGCTGATGGCAGGCAAAATAGTTTCTCTATGATGGCTAAAGGAGAACAGTTTTGTTCTAGAGGCGTTAAAATTTACAAACCATTTCCTGTTCAGTTAACCACTGATTGGAGGTCCTATTCAAGAGTTCCTAAGAGATCCAGCTAGGTTTACTTAGTCAGATCAGAGGGATTTACTATTGAGGCAGGAGTAGTTGTTACTGTCAACTGTATAATTACCTACTTGGGAAATGATAACACCAGGAAGATCATTAATTTTAGACAAAAATACCGTAGGACTCACGAAAGAGCCTTGGAGAACATCCATGTTTGTGTTAATCTGGAAGCGAGTCCGTTCAAAACGACCTTCATTTCACGATTGATAGAAACAATTGAATTAAATCGAACAGTTGTTCTGGTATACTGTAGCCTTGGAGTATAAGTAGAAGATTGTCAAATGCTTTCAAGATATCTAGCGCCACAGCTCATCTTTGTCGTTATTATCAAGTTTTTGATATACATATTCAGTGATGTCCATTAACACATGAGCGGTAAACCTGCCGAAACGAAAGCCATATTGTTTGTCTGATAGTGGGGCGTGGGAGGCAAGATGCTTAACCACTTCAGCATTGATTAGAGCCTCGAATGCTTTGAGAAAAACCGTAAGAGGGCGATAGTTTGAGGAGTTAGTGGATCTTCAGAGTTCTTAAAATAGGAACAGCATGAGAGCTATAACAAGCTGGAAAGCAGGAAGCAGCGAAAGAATTGTTGTAGAGTTTGGAGAGAACTGGAGATAGTTCGGTACAACATTTCTTTAGGACGACAGCTGGGATTCCATCAACTCTGCTTGCCTTGTGGGAGTCTAGTTTGGAAATGATATCTGAAACCAGTGACGGGATTATGCGCATATTACTCAGTAACCCTCCGTTCTTGGGGAGAAAATCAGGCATAAGTACTCCAAAAAAATCAAATGTAGAATTGGAAGAGAACTTGTGAGCAAAGCATTCAACCTTATCTAGTGTAGTTGTCAGAACTTCAAATTGGTTGAATAAAGGGATTGAGGATTTGTGGAGCCGCCAATAATCTCTAGAAACAAACTTGCGAGATACGTTGTTTCGTTCTATGAGGAAATAGTAACTTCACTTCTTTGAGAACACGATTGCACTCATTACGAGCAGAGACAAAGAGACGTCTGTTGCAATCAAACATATCGCTCTGATACAGCCGGAAAAAGTGATTATTGTGAAATAGCATACAGGTGAAAAACAAGGAGATGAACGTGATTTCACTTGGTATTTCCATGATGGAATAAAAACTTCGATACCTCAAAGACGTATTTTTTAACAGGATGTTTAAAGACTTCATTCCAAGGGGCGTTACAAAAGAAGATCGTTGATAACAACAATAATAACAGATATTCTTTTGGTTAGGGGTACGTGGCTGGTGGGAGAGTGGAAAGAGATGTTTACAGACACTACTGCATGAACAGAGTTACCAAGAGGGCAGAGTTGTAGAGTACGACGAGTCATGGATAGAGGTAAAGAGGAGATAGAGAGGAGATTGAAAGGAGAAGCGTCACTGTTAGGTGTACTGGGGAAACGCGTGGAGATATCCACAATTATCGTGGGAAATTGAGAATTTCAGAGTTTGAATGCTAGCGAGGTTAGTGACAGAGTGATTAAGTCCCTTGGCATGGTGGACATTAAAGTCACCGATCACAAATATATTTGCAAAACGGTGTCTCTACAACTTGAACTTGTCTATATTATCAGTCATAAAAGGAGAGAAAAAAAGAGATACTTGATTGAGTTTAGTCGAGAAAGACGAAGAGCCATGTAAGAGTTGTCAGGAGACTCCCTAGCAAGTGGAAAATGTTTTCGGACATAAAATCCCAACCCATGTATGTGGACATTAGAGTCTTTGCTAAAGAGAAGGAAATAGTCTGGAATCGAATTCAGAGAAGGTCATTCAAGAGTTAAGATTAGTTTCGCAGAGAGCTAGGATGTCCGGAAGTTGTTGGGAGAGAAACGATCCCACACTGCAGAAGTTGGTACGAATACAGCAAATATTGGAGAAAGAAAAGTTGAGAGCTTTAGTTTTTTTTTGTTGAGCTGGTTTAGTTATATTTCGTTGGTTGTTTATCGTTATGTTATCGGTGTGCTATTTTAGTAAGAAAAAGGCATAGGGTAGTCGGTCGTCTTACGTAACACGTGCGTGCTAAGAATTGGCGCAGAAAGATAGTTTGATCTTGGGGTTGTCTACCGGACGTGCTTGCAGGAACACGCTTCCATGTGTGACATAGCAGTGCACGCACTCCGATATTATGTGACTGTTGATCAGAGCAGCCTCGCTAGACGCTAAGTATGAGTTCAGACTCGTAACTACCACTCGGGAAGCAGAAACCAGAAACTGCCAATCCGGTAGTCACACCATGAAGAGACGTTGCCACCATCCACACATCTAACAAAAAATTCATGAAAGCACCACCATTAAAGCCTCAGAAGAGTAGAAGAACCTCTTTCTAAACAGGAGACAACGGATGAGCCTCTTCTCTCGTTCTGGGCAATAGAAAAGCCTATCTACTCCTCTTAAAAAAAGAAAGAAAAAAAGAGTTATTGTTTGAACTTAAAGATGAGATAGATATTAAGAATTCAAAATGGCTGATATATACTGCTGAAAAATAATTCAAAACAGTCCTGGGTTAAACTTTCCAGTTAAGATATATTTCGGAATTTAACTTATTTAGAGAGTTTACCATCGGCCCGCAGAAGCTCTTTTTATAGTCTTTACCAGACATTCTAGTTTATACTGGGAATTTGGGGGCATGGTGGGGTAATAATCTATCCCTAGAGTCATGAAAGAATACCCATTGGTCAGCTCTATATTAGTAGGGTAAAAAGCATAAAAAGTCAGTGGCTGTTAAATACTGAGATTTAAATGTAATGAAAATTATGACCGATTGAAACATAAAATTTTTACTAAAATATAAACTCTTAGAGGGAGAAAGATAGCAGCAATATGTTAGAAAAGAGTTCAATCGGAAGATTAACAGAGTTAGATTCTAGATTCATGTGCATTCAAACAAACAACAACAACAAAAAAGTAAAAACAAAAAAAAATCGGATCGTTTATTCAAATCTGTCTGAAATTAAATTTCTTTAATAAAAATTTATAAGCAAACAAAAGTCACTTTCCCATTATTACTTGCTGTCACTGTTCAGTATTCTAGCTCCGGTATAAAGATTTTCGAGGTAGAAAAGATTTCGTCACTTGCGCAAAACAATCTTTTTTGTTGCTTACCATTTGGACGTAAGGCATATTTAGAGATTATTATCTCTATTGCCGTTATTTATTCTTCTGATCTTTTTCTTTTGACATTTTGTGTTCGCGCCCGTGAGACGGCCTTGTCTGAGCTGTTCTGATAAACCTGAAAAATCCATTCAGTTGTAAACCCGAAAGAACGGGCTTGGTCCATTATCTAAACCATAGCCTCTTTTTCCCAAGAAAATTCCCTATATTCCTAAATGAGCATAATCCCGCTTACTTCTCGAAAATTCAAATTCTCACCACTATAAAATCTCCTAGAGGCGCACTACATGTTCCGGGATAACTTTCCCTGGTGTTCGATGTTTTTCCACAAGACATCGTTACGGGAGATGCTCCAGTATCGAAAAAATATTCCTTCTTACTAGGGTACTTTTGTATTTGTGTGTGTGTGTGTGTGTGTGTGTGTCTCTCTCTCTCTCTCTCTCTCTCTCTCTCTCTCTCTCTCTCTCTCTCTCTGTGCACGTGTAGAATTTGATGTTTTATTTTATTCTTTTCATTCTATACTATAAAATCATGGTCTCTATCGTCGACATGATAATCCCTTAACCATAATTTTATACCAAATGTATTTAGTTTTGACTGCGTTAAAAAAAGTAAATATAATATTTACAGAAATAAAGTCGATTAATATTTTCATAAACTTACTAACGCTATAATCCTCTCCATTATAATAAAGACCCTTGTGTGTATATATGTATCCCCTGTTATGCACATGGAGAGAGACACAATAGTGAGGCAGAATCAGCTCAGTTCATTCTCTTTACTACCAGTCATGAAAGCTCTTGCTGCGTGTTTGCACTTTAACAGTGACTTATTTTTTTATTTTTTTGCAATAATTAGGTCGTGAAATAGTGAAGAATATATATATATATATATATATATATATATATATATATATATATATATATATATTCTTCACTATTTATATTTGCTCTGTAATATTTTATTACATGGATCTCTCTTCCTGTATCATTTTTTAATATTAAAATAAAATTTTTAATATTAATTAGGATCGGGTTTTTGGAATTTACCTTCCTGCTTTTTTCCCTTGGATTGAAGTATCTGAATTAAAATATATTTTATATATATATATCCTCTCTATTATGATCTCTCTCTCTCTCTCTCTCTCTCTCTCTCTCTCTCTATATATATATATATATATATATATATATATATATACTATAGTCATCCGCAGACAGATCTGTTTTGCTGTATCACAGCTCATCAGTTCGGTTAGACTCCGATCGCTTCCTAACCCAGACTTGAAACCCGACCGAATCGGCGTCAGTCGGCGATTCTACCTCTGGGCCACGAGCATCCGGTAGAAGAAGGCAGACCTTTTAGCGAGTATATCATTACACACGCCCAATAGCTAGAGTCCTCTAATTCATTATAGCATAATGATTATCCACGTATCCTCTCTTAATATGTATATGAAAACTACCAAAAGGTTGTAAGTTTAAAAATGTATTTTTTGACAGTATTTATTTATTTCTATTATATATATATATATATATATATATATATATATATATATATATATATATTTGATATTTCAGACCGTCCTCGGCCTTTCATCAGAAACAAATGATTTTAAAAGAGAGCGTTCGTCGAGAGATATTTACATCACGTGACGTAGAAAGCGAGAGAGTTTTTAATATTTGTAAGCGTAAACCTATCTCTAATAATACTTTTAAATACTGTTTTAAAGAACATTTTTTTAATTGTATCAAAAAATGTTTAACTATTGAAATATTTATAAAGATTCAAAACACCTAAATCTCTTAGCTTATATGTATTTAATTTTAAAATCCAGTATTTTTCTTTCTTTCTGCGTGAGTATGTAGAACTAAAATCGGAATCTATCAGTAAACATTTGCAGTTTTCTAATGTGTGTCCTGGTTGATTGAAGTGTTCAGCTATGGGTGAATAAGGGTTGTTTTGGCGTATGCTTAGTTTATGATTATTGAAAGGGAATCTAAAACTGTTTCCAGATTCACCAATATATCCACTATTTGGGCATATAAAAGAGAAGAGAAAATATATTATATTTTGGCTGTCACAAGTGAGGCGTGGTGGGTGTAATTTGATGTTGGTGTTGGGTAGAGAAAATACTGCATCGTTTACTAAATGTTTGCAAACTAAACAACGAGATTTATCACATTTAAAATTCCCTGATAGGTTTGTAGTTTTTAGATATTTGGTAGAAGTAAGGATAACTGATAGGTTGGGTGTTTGTTTCATTGCATTTATGGGTGGTTTATCGAAAATGTCTTTGATGTTTTTGTTTGATTGGAGGTTCTTGTAATCATTTTTAAAATTTTGAATAAGTGTGTGTGAATATTGATTGTGGTTAAAAACTATGGGAATTCGGTTGTTGTTTTTTCTTTTCTTGTATGTGAGAAGTGTGTTACGATTTATGTGGATGGTTTTATTTAGTGCTTTTTTTATTATTTTTATTGGGTATTTACATTTTAGAAATTGATTTGTTAGGTTGTTAATGTTGTATAGAAAATCTAGATGGTCTGAGCATATGCGTTTGATTCTTAGAAATGATCTGTATACGATAGATTTTTTTTAATTTAAAGGGATGACAACTGTTAAAGTGTAGGAATTTATGTTGGTTTGTGGGTTTGTTGTATAGACTGGTGGAAAGTGTATGTTTGTTTAAGTTTATCATGACGTCTAAGAAAGGGACGGATGTGTATGAGTACTCCATGGTAAATTTAATTGTATTGTGGAAGTTGTTGCAGAAAGTATATTTTTCTAATCCATGAGTCCATAATAAGAAAATGTCATCAATATATCTAAAATAATGTAGTAGTTTATATTCTGAATTGTCTAGTATCTTCCTTTCTAGAATGTGCATAAAGATATTGGCATAACTAGGTGCCATTTTCGTGCCTATTGCTGTGCCACTAATCTGTAAATAGTGTTTGTTGTTGAATTTAAAATTATTATGTGTTAAAATGAAATTTATTAATTGGCATATATCTGTAATTTGGTTGTTAGGTAATGTGCTATTACTAAGGAACTCATGGCAAGCTAATAATCCTTCAACATGAGAATGTTCGTGAGCAGAGACGTAACATCCATCGTTACTAGGATATTATCATCGTGGACTAAGTTAATGTTTCGTAATTTGTTGAGAAAGTCAGTAGTGTCTCTAATATATCGCCCGGTTCACACTCCACCCACGTCTATTGAACGGGTGAAGAGGCTCATCCCTTGTTTCCTGTTTAGGATGTGGTTTCCGGCTTTCTCTTTTCCAATCTTTTACTCTTTTTTTTTTCAATTGGAGTAGATAGACTAAACTATCGCTCGGTTCACACTCTACCCACGTCTATTGAACGGGTGAAGAGGCTCATCCCTTGTTTCCTGTTTAGAATGTAGTTTCCGGCTTTCTCTTTCCAATCTTTTCACTCTTACGTAGCCCCCTGCACATCAGTGGCGTTACCGCCTTGCTCGGGGTGATATGATTAAAAAAAAAGTTATGTCAGGCAAGAAAGCTTTTAGGATATTGTCTATGTACCCAGATATAAGTTCTGTGAGGGTACCAATACCTGATATTATGGGTCTGCCAGGTGGTGTGATTTTATGGGTTTTTGAAATTTTATAGATCTCTTCATTATTTGATTGTTTAGTTTGATGTGGGTTGGAAGAAGAGGTGTTAGGGTGTTTTTCTGAAATAATTTTGGAGAGTTTATTTTGGGATAGTGTGAAATGCTGCTGTTTTAAGGTTCTCAGGAATAAGAGATTTTATTTTATTTTTTATGTTGTGGTTTAGGTTCTGAATGAGAAGTGATAATTCTGTTTTGTAAGTGCTAGTCGTATTTAGATGTAAGGGTACATAGAATCTGTTATTTTGAAGTTGTGATTCTGTTTCTTTAATATAGTTGTTAGTGTCTAAGATGGTTATAGCTCCGCCCTTATCGGCTGGTATGATAATTATGTCTCGGTTGTTTTTAAGTGTATAGATGGCTTGGTGTTCTATTTTGGATAAGTTGTGTTTTTTTATTTGGTGTTCTTTGTTTTTTAAAAAGCTATCCATGTGTTGTCTGGCTTTGTTGGCATATTGATCCAAGTGTTGGTTACGTCCGCTTGGTGGAGTCCATAGAGTGTTATTCTTTGTAAGAGGAAGTTTGGAGCATGATTGGTTAGCGCTGTTGTCTGTAGAAGTAGATTTGTTGTCTGAGAAATATTCTTTTAGTCTCAGTCTACGAAGGTATTTTTCCATATCGTAGCAAAGGTTTAGAGGGTTTACTGGTTGTGAGGGGCAGAATGATAATCCTTTATTTAATAAAGCGGTTTCTCCTTGGGCGAGAGTATATTTAGATAGTTTTTCCTATATATATATAATCCTCTCAAATATTTCCAGTCATTTTTGACGGCAGGGATACACTCGTTCAAGAATAATATTTTATCCATGCTTTAAAAAGTTGTTGTATGACTTGTCACAAATAGTGAGATGAAACATTATCAGTTATCTGTGTGGAAAGTGGGATCGGCGTGCCGAGTTGAAATTTCGCCTTGTCTGTCATGTATATTTTCGCACAAATTAAGAAAAGCATAAATCCCTTTCTCACTACAATGAGTTGAATAGTTGAAAAAAAAAAAGAAGAATTTTCTAGCCTTGGTTGGCTAGTCTAGAGAATAAATACTCTGAATTCCAAACTGTAGACAAAGTAACAGAAAGCTACTTCAGTACTTCCTTATAAGTCATGGTGATACACAGAGAGTAAAGCAAAATCATTTTGCGAAAAATAGCAATCGCATACATTCTGAAAAGACAAGGTATTAAAAAAATACAAGTTATTTGTTACTAGTTCTATCAATTAAGTCAATTTTTAAATGTACTCTTCGGCTTGCTTCTATAGAGAACTTGATAAGATTTACAAAATGATTGAATAATTTACAAAAATTGACTGATTCAATATGAGGTTAATTAAAAGTTATCGGTAAAAACAGCAAAAATGAAGATATTAATTTGAATAAGTTCTAGAATAGCAGTTGAAGTTAATCGTTAATCAAGAACAGTTCAACGTATGTTGATTTTTTCCATATTTATCTCTATCATTATCAGTAAATATTTTATTCTTCAATCATTACGACAGAGAAGTTTTATCGGCTAGAATTTTCAAAATATCCCTTGACATTTAAAACTAAACTTCTCGCATTTGTCATTTGAGTAAATTACTTCAAGTCACAAATTTCGCATGTTTTGTATTTAATTTCGTTAAAAGTGTCATGATTGAAATGAATTCAGTCTTAACATAGAAGTGTTTTAGTTCTTTCTTAATGAAATGCATATATTGAAAAGAACGCATCGAAAATACTCGTGGAACAGTTTTTTTCAGGACTTTCCTCATTTAATCAATCATCGAATTTGTTAAAATCCTTTTTTTCTAGTCAAACCATCTGCTAAATTGGGACAAAGAAAAAACTGAATTTGTCAAAAATATTTGTCAATTATTATTTATCAAATAATAATATATAATAATATATATCCAATAATTTGAATGCAACATCCCCACGACGAAAGCTAGGGAACATGTCGGCTGAGAGATTCGAAATAACAAAAGCCAATTCATTCATTGAATAATGACAAACGAACTTTTCAAAGTATTAGACGGAATTTCAAACTTGGAAGCAACTACAGACCTAAATCCAATGTTATTTATTTTTATGACAAAGAAAAAAAATGAGCAATTCAGAGTGTAAGCGTTTTACAACAATCAAATTGCAGACAACCCTTTGCAGGTTCTTAAAATAATTTTTCATTCTGTCTACACAAAAACAAGGCAGTATTAATTTTTTACTAATGAAAGCAACGATGCACATGGTAGGCATTTTGCTTTTTTCTTAAAATGAAACCATTAAATAATTGTGAGTCCTAAATAACAATGTTTTAATAATTTCTTTTCTCAAAGAAATTCTTTTTTCATAACTTGATTTAATTCAGTTGATTTGATTTTAGACCATTTGAAAATTTGATAATTGTTAATAAGCTTTTAAATCTATTGATTAGTTGAAAGTGGAAATTCAAAAATGCAATTATTTCCCTTATGAGCAGATAGCGTATATATATATATATATAGTCATCCCAGAGATTCCTGTTTCACAGGTCATCAGTTACCTTAGACAACCCATTGATTCTAGCCAAGATTGAAACCCGACCGAATTGACAGCAGTCGGCTATTCTACCTCTAAACTATGTGCGTTTGGTGGAGGAAGGCGGATTTTAGTGTGTCATATACACAATGTGAATACAATTCACGTCAGTAACCGAGAGTGTTCAAATTCATTACTGAATGAACGATGCGTAAATGCGATAGTAGCTACTGTTTTTAAAGTCTACCATTTCTACATAATGGTCAATCAGCTGGTGAGAGCATAATATATATATATATATATATATATATATATATATATATATATATATAGTCATCCGCAGACAGATCTGTTTTGCAATATCACAGCTCATCAGTACGGTTAGACTCCGATTGCTTTTAACCCAGGATTGAAACCCTACCGATTGGCGTCAGACAAAACTAGAAACAAAAGTAAAGTGAGAAAAAGAAAAATAATATAGTTCAACCGTTCTTTCTGCAAGTTGTCCAATGTAAACATAGGTAAATACTTTTTAAATTTAGGTAGCAAACACTTCCACCAACACCACCCCTTGAGTAAATTATTCAATAGAAAAACTCTTAGAATTAGTTATTCTACCACAAAAAACATGCAAAACATAGTTAATTCTCATAATAAATAATGCTTAAAGACTTCTTTAGCAAACCTTCCTGTAATTGCATCAATAAGGCAAATTGTCCAGTTGATGGCAGGTGTAATTCCGAAAAAGCTATTTATGAAGACACTATTTGTCCAGTGGAGGACCCCAACAATAAAAAAAGTTTATATAGGGATATCTGCCGGTAGTTGGAAGCAGAGACTGTACAACCACAGATAATTTTTTCCACCGCCTTCCTGAAACATCAAACTGCCCTATCTAAGCAATATTGGAATATTAAAGACGGAGGATTTACCCCAGTGGTCAGATTGAGATT